>CM060962.1:37921014-38168514 GCA_030765045.1 Tenodera sinensis
CACGATAAAAATAAGAAGCAACTGGCAACATTCAGTAACATTTTCACCATTGAATTAATTACAAATTGTATGCACCACTCGTGTCGCAATTTTCCAGTGTATTCCATTCTTACATTTCTCTTTCACACGCACGCGCGCACCCACACACGCGCACATTCACCCACCCAGCTCCCACACACACACCCACATACACCCACACACGCACCAACTCACCCCCACACACCCACCCACATACACCCCACACACCCACCCACATACACCCCCACACACCCACCCACATACACCCCCACACACCCACCCACATATACCCCCACACACGCACCCACATACACCCCCACACACCCACCCACATACACCCACACACACCCACCCACATACACCCCCACACACCCACCCACATACACCCCCACACACCCACCCACATACACCCCCACACGCCCACCCACATACACCCCCACACCCACCCACATACACCCCCACACACCCACCCACATACACCCCCACACACCCACCCACATACACCCCCACACACCCACCCACATACACGCCCACCCACATAGACCCCCACACACCCACCCACATACACCCCCACACACCCACCCACATACACCCCCACACACCCACCCACATATACCCCCACACACGCACCCACATATACCCCCACACAACCCCGCACATGCACCCGTTTATTTTTCTTAAAATATTTCTGCTATGCTTATGAGTCTAGGAAAGAAGTAGAGGTGGAAAGACGGAAAGAAGGTAAGGAACAAACGAAGGAAGGAAAGGAAAGAACGAAGGCAGGAAAGAAAGAACGAATGAAAGAAGGAAGGGAAGAAGAAAACAAAGAAGGAAAGAAGAAAAAGAAGGAAAGAAGAAAACAAAGAAGGAAAGAAGAAAACAAAGAAGGAAAGAAGCAAATAAAGAAGGAAAGAAGCAAATAAAGAAGGAAAGAGGAAAATAAAGAAGGAAAGAAGCAAATAAAAAGAGGAAAGAAGCCAACAAAAAGAGGAAAGAAGCCAACAAAAAGAGGAAAGAAGCCAACAAAAAGAGGAAAGAAGCCAACAAAAAGAGGAAAGAAGCCAACAAAAAGAGGAAAGAAGCCAACAAAAAGAGGAAAGAAGCCAACAAAAAGAGGAAAGAAGCCAACAAAAAGAGGAAAGAAGCCAACAAAAAGAGGAAAGAAGCCAACAAAAAGAGGAAAGAAGCCAACAAAAAGAGGAAAGAAGCCAACAAAAAGAGGAAAGAAGCCAACAAAAAGAGGAAAGAAGCAAATAAAGATGGAAAGAGAAAAATAAAGAAGGAAAGAGAAAAATAAAGAAGGAAAGAGAAAAATAAAGAAGGAAAGAGAAAAATAAAGAAGGAAAGAGAAAAATAAAGAAGGAAAGAGGAAAATAAAGGAAAGAGGAAAATAAAGGAAAGAGAAAAATAAAGAAGGAAAGAGAAAAATAAAGAAGGAAAGAAGAAAATAAAGAAGGAAAGAAGAAAATAAAGAAGGAAAGAAGGAAAAGGAAATTAAGAGAAAGAAGGAAACGTTTAATTTTTGTATGTGTATAACTATTCTTTGAAGTATTTTACTACCATCCTCTCATGTCTTTGCCCCAAAATTGTGTAAATAGGCTGCCATTATATTCCCTCGGAAGTTGTATAGGTATCTTTGCAGCATGATAATGAAAGTGCTTGGTTCCCCTTGCAGCTCCCATCAATCGATCCCGAGTCCTCCAAGGCAGCAGACAGACATTAATGTCGTTGTACTCACATAGCCGTGAGCAGACGGTACAACCTTAAGCAGATGTATAACTCATTATTAACGCTATTACTTTGAGATAAATGCGGCATACTGCGCTGCTGCAGAGTCATTAATTACATTACTCCATTCGTCATCTTTACAGTGCAGTGGGAGTGTTCGTTCTCTTTGGCTGATTGGAATATCACAGCGATGCCGAGACATAAGCCCAAATGTGCTTGTTGTGTGTGTTGTCAAAGATAAGACACAACAGAATTTAGGCTTTAGTGATTGAGTAAGTCAATATTTTAACCTCCATACTGTGAACGCTATTGCTACAGAGAGAGAAAAAGCACTTCTTAGAACTGAACAGATTTGCCAAGTTTTACATTAAAGAACACGTTTATAGAAAGACAATTTTCTATTACATTCATATGACTCTACAGCTATGCGATTTACTTCAGACCCTGCTGGGAAAAAAAAAATAATCTAATGTACAGTCATATGACCATTTACATTCTCTGGTACGTATTGGGGAAGTAATGTATTCGACCAAAAATTTGATGTTGAGATTTTATCGGAAATATACTTCGAGGAGCCCTGAATAAAAAATGTCATTTTTAGAAAAAGGTCCGCGTGTATCTGTGCCTGTGGTACTTAAGTTTAATATTCTTAATGGATGCCACACGAACATTTTGAAGAAAATTCCTCCAACCTAAACTACCTTTTGCATGGAACATTCTTCGAAAATTACGATTTTCTCAAAAATGGCAGTGAGGATTTTTATTCAAATGCCATATGTTTAAGCGGTTTTTATGGCAAATAAAGCGTATATTCTGAATTTCCTGGCTATAGCCCATGTGGTCTTGTTTACTATTGATGTATTTTAAATAACTGGTGAACTGTAACAGATAGACCAAAATCTCACTGTGCAAAAAATGTAGGCTTTGTTAAAACACACAACTTACATTCAATGCATTTCTTTGTGGAGTGAAGCATTTCTGATATTATCCTCGTGATTTAGCTGAAACTTCCAATACTTATACTTTTCTCAAATGGAAGGTCGTTATTCACTTTTTTATCTCTTGGCCATGCGAAGAGAATGGAGTTACAAAGCCATAGCATAGTGACTAGCTTTAAAACATTTGACTATCGTCAAAACTAAGTAATAAGTAGCCTTTAAAATTAAATTTTTGGTTTGCATGGCCAGGAATTGAAATTCCATGTAGCTATTTGCTTATACGCTGATGCTGTCATCCATCGTCATATGAAGAAGCCATAAACCTAGGTATTCATTCAATGATAGACAAGTTTATAAGATGGCATTAACTTTTTAGGAATGATTAAAACGGGCTCTTACTCCATACGGCACCACAGGCGGTGGACACTGGACACTAATGTTACATGAAGTTAAAGAATACTTGGGAAAGGAAATCTGAGAAGGCAACTCTGAAGGCCCAAGTTTATGGCACCTCTCCGGCATTTGCCACTTATGAAGACTGGGGAAAACTTGGAAGAAACCTGAGTCAAGAAATACAGACTCATGAACGGCAGGTTTACGGTTCAGATCCCTCCAGAACTATGTCTTAACGACCCCGGCCAGCCATGTCAATAGGAATGCGCTGAGGCACAACACCTTCGCCGGAAAGGTAAGATGCAGCAAACCTAGCATTATTCTTCTTCAAGCTTTAAATTATGAATAATTTAATTTTCATGCAATTGAAAGTAACTGAACTATACTATGAAAAATACATTTTACATATACTGTAATAATTGCCCTAAATATTGTATCCATACCCAATTTTATCACACAATCTTGCACTAGAAAATGAATAACAAATGCGCATCTATGTCAGGGAGTGTACTGGTATGAACTACAGCGCCACACGATTCAGTTTCCTTGCGAAAGAATCTTGGGGTTGGATATTGGAAGTGGATTAATGCCTCAAGCAGTGCAAAGTGGCCTGCTTCTCCTTCACTTATAAATTAACAGACTCTAAAGGAGGAGGCTGCAGATTGTGGAAAGAGCAGGTGCCAAATGCCGAGCCCGGCATGCATTATCCCTTGCTCAGTGCACCTGGGATTCGAGGGAAATGTTAAGGCAATGTAAACACTTTCGTTTTTTCCCGCTCCCTGCTGCTGGCATGTTTGTCTAGGGGAATTAGGAAAATTCTTTAACACTCTTCTCTGCGGAGCGTCGTGGTATGGGAAACGAGGGCTTTAAGTTGGAAGGGGCAATTTATTTTCATATTCAGCTTTTTCAAGTTCGGGTTTCTTTAAATAGCTACTCATACAATTTCCAGTTATTTGCTGCGATTTCGCCTTTTATCCCCTCGTGCCCTATGAAACTTGTGCCTAATCAGAACAGCAGAATGGCTTTTAAAATTATCCTCCCTTGCAAAATACTAAGCTGTTATGTGAGAATAGAAATCTGCTGCGTTAACCCTGTTTTAGGATTAAAGCTTCCCTCTAAATGTGAGACTATTGTGTGGATTGGATTAATGGGAAATACATTCCAATCGCCTACCAAGATTATTGCTGGACGCTTCAAGACGAGTGGCAAATGTGACGCAGAAACCAGTATTAAAGTGGCAAGAATGCACTTTGCACATAAATAGTGGTGTACGGTATATTATAATGGTTATTTTGGGTTGCTCTCGGGCGGTATCCTATTATCTGATTGGAAATTGTGAGCTTATGTGCAGTTAATCCGTCTTCAACCGTTTTGACTCACTTAACCAGAGCCTCCCATCCCATTCTTCCTTTTGGTGAACAAATATCTGACCTCCAAAGATGCAACCACTTCTACGTCCAGATTTGCTTGCTCACCCGAGTGCCACACCTATATACCACGATGCAGTATAGTATACACGAGATATTTAGTCTTTCATGCACGGAATTTCGAATCTCGGCATAAGAGCTTATGGTGATTCATGGGTGACTGTTAGTATTTCGGGTTCTTCAATCCTAAGGAAGAAACTTATTTGATTAAAATTAAGGGTAGTATGAACAGAATTGACCTAGGAAAATTCTCCTTGGTTAATAGAACCGTTGAGAAAAGGAATGAGTTGCCTGTAGTAGACTTTCAGGGCTGTCCCCTACACGTGAAGAAATCTAGCAAACTTTTAAATAGAATAAACGTTACATAATTTGATATAAAAATTGTTCAGATGTATGTTCGGCTCAAACATTTTGTGAACAAAGGATATAAATTTATTGGTTATAGTTTGTACAGACTGGAGAGATAAATAGTGAACCTAAATAGTAAAGTAATTAATGATTTCTAAAGAATGTCCTAAGTTCTTTTCTTAAATTTCCTGCTAAGAACAGCTTGATGTCGTTATAATTTAAAGCCAGGAAGTAATGTTAGTATTCTGACTTGATTACAAGAATAGTGTTCAAATTATGGCAGACACAATAATTAATTGACCATTTCCTGTTCAGATTATTCTCTTTTCTATTGTGTAAATAAATTTTTGGGTGCAAACATTATTTATATGACCGACTTTACAGCGTAATTTCACACTACGTTTTTTCTATACAATACCGCATGTTATGGCAAGCCTCTGATTGGCTGTTGTGTTGACCAGGCTTCTCCTGCCACCCGTCATTAAATGTTGTGTCTGTTATAGTTACTATCAACCGACAAGAAATATCTTTTGTCGATATACACCCTCCTCAAAGTAAGTGCCGTAGTAACGATTTATTGGAGCCCATATTTAATATTTTGGTGATACGGTTGTGAAACATTCTCAAAAACGTTTTATTGTGATGTAACGGATCAATTTAATCGTCAGAGTTAGATCAATGAGATTGGATATACGCCTGCACATCATGTGCATACAAGTTGAATACCATTTGCAGAATTAGACACTAAGATCATTACAACATCGACAGGATTTTCAGTTATTTCCAGCAGAGGTAAATAAGCTAAACAATGTTATTAAGGTGCACTGAACCAAATTCACAGCTAGAGCACTTTAAAAGTTTGTAAATGAAAGGAACAAAGTAACAAAGCCATTCCGGTTGGTTATTTTTATATCAAATGCGCCAACATTTCTCCTCTGGTATTTTTGTAACTTGATAAGCTAATTTGAGCTAAAAGGATAAAGGCCTAATCTCAAGCTGGGAAAAAGTGGGCATATAACAGTAAAGTGCATATATCAGTAGCGCTATACCTGTCATATGCGTGTCTATGAATGTAGCCCTCGACTGTCTAGTTTCCGTCTCTGGTAGGTATACGTATAACAAAGCACAGTCGAGAGCTTCAGAGATGCATTGTCCACAATTTCCGGTCGGGTAGATTTTTCTCCCCTCTCAGAGCATGCGTCGACCTGAAAATGGAATGGAATGACAGGAAGTTAAGGTTTCAGCTTTGTAGTGTTAATCACAATCCCGGTTCCTTCATTTTTATACCCTGGTTTCTTAAACCATACAGAGAAAAAAGGCTCTTAAACTATTATAGTAAAAATAAAAGACAATCTAGAGCAGAACCACGTGTATCGTTCCATTAGGTTTTTAACTGAAAACAAAGTACCAACTTATAACACATTACATCAATTACACACTCGCACGCACGCACGCGCACGCGCACACACACCCCCACCCCCACCACCACCTCCACACCCACACATTACAAAACCAGAAGTGCAATATAAAAACTTTGATCCGTTGCACTCACATGACTTTCTCTACTCTTGTACTAACCACTCTTACAAACTATTATTTTTATATCTTCTTTGTGTTAGTTGACAAACATTTGCAGAAATTATCTTACTGCTTATTTCCTTGTAGGTGCAAGGGAAATGTAGGTATACGGTAGACTTTGGGCGATAGTCAAATCTTTTAAAGCTTTAAAATTCCGTTCTCTTTGCATGGTTAACATATAAAAAATGAATAGCGATGTTCTGTTTAACAGAAGTATAGGTTCTCCAGAACTTACACAAATAACGAGGAATGGTTCACTCTAGAAAAAAAGATTATTCAGACACAAATTGTGTTTTAGCAAGATCTATATTTCTGCATAGTAAGATTTGGTCTATCTCTTACGGTTTACCAGTTATGCGAAAGTCATCCAGAGTAAATAGGATTTCATGAGCTAAAGCCAGAAAATTCAAGACATACATTTCATTGGCATTCTAATCAAAACAGAGCCATTTTCAAGAAAATAAAACTTTTCGAAAATTTTCCATATAAAGGGTACTTTAGGGTGTAGAAATTTTCTTCAAAATCCTTGTGTCGCATCCTTGAAGGACATTAAACTTAAATACCAGCTTTGGTTTTTAACCGCCTTTTCGTTTTTTAATTATGCTGACTGACAGACACTCAAACACACACAGACACACAGACACACACAGACAGAGACAGACAGACAGACACGGACCTTTTTCTAAAAATGTTTTTTTTTTTTTTTTCATTCAGGGGGTATCAAAACATACATTTCCGGTGAAATCTTGACATCGGATTTTTGGGTGGAATACAATATTTTCTCTACTTACCAGCAGAGAAAGAAAAAGTAGAACGCAAGAGTAGTTTACAAACTATTTTTTATTTATACTGGTAGGCCAAACAGTCGACGAAAACTGATAGAGACAGAGGAAGTAAATAAAGTAAGCAGCCCTAAGAAGTATTAACGGGCATCCTTTAGGATAACACGCATGTGTAAGCATTTCCATATCTTGGTGTACTAATATTCATATTTGTAAAAATGTATTAGACATTTTAGCTCAAGTGTTCTTGATGTGTATGCACTTCTTACTCTTTTGCGTTGTATTCTTAAGCTGGATTGAATGAAAACCGTGTGAAAAAATTCGCGCCTTTTGTTTACGAACATTATACAAACCATTTAAACCTATTCTACAATTGTAACGCTTCATCGGGCGGCCATTTTAAAGTAGGCCAGGTATTTCATATATTAGTATCAGCTTTAAAGCTGAACATGAGTATTCGTTTGGACGCGTGGCCGGCCTAACAGTAATTTTCTTGGCACCCGGAACCACGGTGTTTGCTGGTGGAGTCAGATATTCACAATCCATTAAATTCAACCGTCTAGGTTCCTCGTGAAAATTGTAACTACAAAAACTATATACTATGATAACGCCTCCCTGGGTGCATCACCTTTGATCCCGTCTCCAATATCTCGACGGCCTTTGATGGATCTGCTGTCAGTTGCTCCAGTGGTGAACTATGAAATCTTTTTCTCATGTATACCTGAGTGTGTGCAAGGATAAACACCAGCAGTGAAGTTAACCGAACTATTTAATGAAGTAATCTATTTGATCAGAGTTGTTGAGTTTTTGAGAATATAGTATTAACTGTTTCTAAATGTAGACACCAGAAATTTCAATTGTTGAAGTATTACTTCTTCTAACTTCTGACGTATCAATAGTTTATAGTTTAAATTAGTTTCCGTAACAGTGGTGCGAAGCTTTAATTGTCGTTTAGTCGCTGAAATGCTAATGGGGAAGTTCCCTGGCGACGACCGCTAGATCTGTACAACTCGACCGCGGTACCTAGGCCGTCCGGATTGCCATTTATCGACCACAAGAAGCACTTCTGTAAGCTTATAGAACACCAGGAATAAGAGATATTCTAGAAATACATGCTCCTTTATCAACTCAATTCCCGCCAATTTTATCATCCCCACCAACATCCCTGCTTATATTGTCAAATTTCAGAGCTTCTTACTCACGTTAAACAATTTTCCACTCAGTGGCTAAATTCTCAGCATGTCTTTCACCTTTATAGCTTCCAGAATTTGTTCACGTATTTGCATGACCTGCCTTCTGAAAATAACAGACTTGCAGGTACGTCTTGAGCTAATGGTTTTCTTGCTGAGTGAGTTCATTAGAATCGTAATTGTCTTAGCCACCTTACCTTACTAATTGTTTTTCCTCAACATGGAGCTTAGCCAATGACTCCTTAATATTCTCATGGCAAGTTTTCGCCCGTGCTTCTTACATTATGCAATGATTTTAACACACGGAAATTATTAAAGGCCTCGGCACAATAGGAATCATGGCCTTGGGCATTTGATAAAGGAACAGTCTGCTGGAAGTGCATTATGGAAGTCCACCCATTTCTTCTTTGTCTTG
This sequence comes from Tenodera sinensis, assembly GCA_030765045.1. Classification (NCBI taxonomy): domain Eukaryota; kingdom Metazoa; phylum Arthropoda; class Insecta; order Mantodea; family Mantidae; genus Tenodera; species Tenodera sinensis. The sequence goes on from CM060962.1 coordinate 37,929,832, forward strand.
GAAGTACCGGAAGAAAATGTTGTATATTAATACCATAACGCAATTATTTATCTCCCACTAAGTTCTTCGTGAAATTATTAATGCTTTCCAGCCAATAATCCCGGTATCAACCGGGCTTATGCCGCCACATATCTGACACCTTTTACGAAAATTTGCACTAAATTCATTAATTGCTTATGGCCATCTCATAAAAGCCCTGCTTTGTCCATACAGAAGAATTAACCTACATTTTGTTTTACTGGGTAATGTTATTAATAGTAGTAATAATGACGTCAAAATTGTGTCTTACAAGCCTTCGAATGTCTGTGCATTGGACTAATGTCCTTGTCGTTTTATGAGCTGCAAAAATGTTTACAGAAGAGGCTCTAACTTCATCTATGTTTATTAGCCTCGGAACAATAAGAATCATGGCCTTGGGCATTTGATAAAGGAACAGTATGCTAGAAGTGCATTATGGAAGTCTACCCATTTCTACTTTGTCTTGGAAGTACCAGAGGAAAATGTATGTTAGTACCATAACCTCTCAGCTGTGGTTCGATTACTTTTACTATAAGTTTTAAACGGAACGTTCAATTGTAGACTGTTTTGTGTCGAAGCGGAGCAATGGTGCTAGACCTTGAAATCATCCCTGCTACCAATTTCCTACAGAGGGTAACACCCACTTAAAATTTTCCAGATAATCAGGTTTAATTATGCTCTTACGATGCACATGTGAAACGCAATTGTTCAAGACGCCGCAACTCTACTCCCGCTTCCGATTCAGATTTAACTTTAGTCGATCAGAGAAAAAAAATCTTTGCCAGGTGAAGGAAAGCACTGGTGAGGCCTTAATGCTTTGAACGCCTTAGTTGCGATGTCAGTCTAATTATAAAATACACTATACGATTGTTGAGGGAGAGAAAGGGAATACGGCATTGTCTTCTGGCTTGGCAATACCGTAAAGACAAAGTTGACTTGGTGCGAAAGAATCTGAATCCGAAAGGTTACAGTGGACTAAGGGTGTCTTACTGTCCGCAAATACTCATGAACGTACTTGGTTGTTATAATGGAATGTTTATTTACAGGGTAGTACTTCCTTGTAACTAGAAAAATCTGAAACCTCGCTGAAAACTAACTTTTCCACCTCTAATCTATATATGGAAATATCAAGCAATTACAGGTGTTCTTATTTCGAGTGGAAAAGTGCAGACAAAGCATTAGTAACGCGAAGTAAATGGGAGCTGAGATTCATTTATCTAATTGTATATTTCTTTATTTCGAACTGAAAACTGCTGTATTCAAAATTCCAATACTTAAGACAATCAAGGAATTATTCTGATGTGGTAACCAGGAAACCTGATTTCTTAATTTCGTTTCACTACTTTCTGAGCCTTGGAGACAGGCGTACATATCATTGCGCTTGTTACGTTGTCTCTTTTCTCCTAAACCTATCCGTCGAGTGGACTGCCCCACGCTTCGTTCTACTCTTAGTATGAGAAAACGGGGTGGGTAATTATGGTGCCACCATCATTGAGAAAATATGTAGTGGGGGCTTATGGCAACAGCCTTGTAACATGTCAGGATACACGCAACAGTAGTATTCATTTCTTTTCATGTGTGTAAAGAATACTTTATAAAACCAGCCACGCAATGTTTCCCACTTTGCTACTAATAATTAGAAGTTACTTTCTGTTTTCCATTTTAGCATATTTTGCTTTTCACTGCACTACACGAGTAGCTAGGACATGTAAGGCGGAGTTCTGTGCATGACACTGTGCGAGTTGGCAGTAATGTAACAGCTATTCCATCTGTTACTCTTGAGTACCTACACTGCTAAAAAAAATCCATTGTAAGAATAAACAGCGTTTGGGCTGTAAATTGCACGATCCTCGCAGCACCCTAGATAATGCTATGTAGTGGCTACGGCACAAGTTTATAGGGAGGTCGGCGCCGGACAATCAGAACTGTAAACAGATATGTAGCGCGTTTGCCCAGCGTGGACACGGTAACGCTAACGCTAGATAATTAGACCCTTCTGGAGGTTTCTAAAATTCGAACATTCTGGAAACGTCCAACGACTATACAAGCGAGTCAGTCTGGCGGAATTAGACAGTACTGCAAAGCAAGTGTGGCTCTGCTGCAACGAAAAGCGTTATTCTCATAGCTAGTTGGGGACAAATGTGACGACGTGCAGTGTGCACGATAACTGCAAGGGTTTTGAGAAAAAAAATAAAAAATAATTTTGTTATTTAACGACGGTGTCAATTGCCAGGATTACATCAGCGTCACCGGTGTGCCGGAATTTCTTCCCGCAGGAGTTCTTTTACATGCCAGTAAATCTACTGACATGGAGCTGTCGTTTTAAGCACACTTAAAAACCATCGGCCTGGGCCGGGTTTGAACCCACGACCTTGGGATCAGTAGGCCAACGTCTAACCAACTGAGGCAGCCAGACCGACAGGGGGTTTTGAGAAGTCGACCCTGCAGTGAGTGAAATATTGGGAAGAAGAGGCCGCGTCGTGCGTATCTCATTACGACGCGAAAACAAAGTGAAATGACAGTGAAAATTGGAACTAGTTCACATTCATGAAGAGACAGAGTTAAGTGAAGTCGCAGCGAAAGGGAATTAGGTTACTAAGTTGCACTGAAAGCTGGTGAAGTGACAGTCTGAAAAATGGAGTGAGTGAGTAGGGTGTAAGGGCTCGTCGGCAGCTGAATCATTTGGGCCTGATAAAAAACGGATCAAGCCACAATATATAATAATGTTTGCGAGTTTAAAAGAGAATCTCAAATTAAATCCTAAGTTGCGTGCAAAGGAATGCGTAGAGTAAAGCAGCGTTAGCTGCATCGCAAGAAGTGCAACAGTGAAAAAAATAATAAAATAAAATAAAAAATAAAGAAGTAGCAATTCTGCCTGCTGTCAGCAGTTAGCTAAGGGAAGATTATATTTGGAAAAGGTAATTTAAGTTTGTCCCAGCTCTGAGCCATAATGGCTTCGAGACAGCGAAAGCCGCATTTTAAACTTGCGAGTGTGGTAATATTAGCTTCAACTGATCCTCTTTGGTAAATCATAAAATCAAAAGCTAAATCTCTCGGGTCTCAGGAGGCTAGAGCTTAAATAGACGAGTAATTGGGTTCTATTTCTAACCGAGAACTCCTCAGATGGATTTATTACCAAATTTAGCTACCCATATACTTCAATTAAGTTTCTGTAATAATTTATATCTAGTAAACGTATGGTAGTGAGCTTTCATTACTATACTTAGCCAAGAAGATACGGGAAAATGACGAAACGAAAAATATGGCGATGCCAGAAGACTACCCTCGTTTATTTGCAACGTATTGCAGTATTCACCCTCCATGCATAAGTTGTACTCATGATGAGGACCACGGTTCAAGCCTCTTCTATTGTCGCTGTATTCCCCCTCCCAGCATTGTCTCCTAATGATGTAGAGCATGCCCAGGGGAGGGGTGTAGCAACTGAAAGGAAAATGAAACTGCATGACGCATTAGACATGCTGGTTCTACCCACATCTAACGTTACATCTTCTCGTTAAGCTTAACCTTTAGTTGACTGATTAAGAATAAATTTAACCCTTATGTAATTACACGGCAACATTTATTGCAAAATAAGTGTGATGATTTACACAACCTATCTTAGGAGATTTACATTCTTGCTTCCCAGCTATTCTCAATTCACAGTGGATACAAAAAATGTCGCAGGCTCCGGCAAAGAATTAGTCCTGCAGTGGATCCTATCACATTTCGGTATAACGGGGAATGATGCAGCTGACCAGCTAGTAAAGAAAGGATCACAAATTTTACAAGTCATTTCTCGATTAAACATCACATTAAAAGCAAGATTAGAAACTCAGACATATTCAGAAAAGAAAGGTCTGCATATCAATAAGAAGTGGAGGTCCCTGAACGATGCATCAACACGCATCACTTGTGCTCCGAGAAGATCAGCGGTAGCCCTCTTCTGAATGACTGCTGGCCACGACTGCCTGGCACATCATCTCCATATAAACATCTTACAACCTCCACTTTGCACTCTGTGACGCCAACGAAATCATGGATAGTATACATCTTAGGTCCTGCCCTGCTGTTTCCTCTGAAGATGACATCTCAAAATACTGGGAGGCCGGACTGCTAACGACTATCGCCATACGCAGTGCATTAGATACCAACCGACCCAACTGCACCCAACCCAACCCAACCCCATCCAAGCCCGCCCAACCCAACCCAACCCAACCCAACCCAACCCAACCCAACCCAACCCAACCCAACCCAACCCAACTCCACCCCACCCCACCCCACCCCACCCCACTAAACCAACGAAATTTCTGCTTCCAAATTCATCTTTTAAGTTTAGTGTTTCCACCAATACCTGTGAACCTGTAATAAATACCGCACAGGTTTCTAAAGCCTTTAGTGCCCAGCAACAAGAGACAAATCCTACAAAACCCCAAGTCCCGTTTTTAATGAAAAGCTACAGCTCTAAAACTTATCCGTTTATCCCGCGCCTTTTCTACGAGTAAATATTTTAAGACCGATCAAGCCCAGATTGCCCAAATGGGCCGGATGGGCGCCATGTATTATCTGCGGAATAGGAGGAGGAGAGGAGTCAGAGAGAGGCAGGCTAAAAATTGCAATGGGTGATCTGTGAACAACTTTAGTGGCCATTTGGAGAAGAATAGTGGTGTATGCATGACGTGGGTGGTTTCTATGATGAATGCATCTAACCTTACCCGATCCCAACAATGGCAACCTAACCTAAACTGACCCCACATTTAAACTAACTTGACTCGAGCAAATTTACATCTAAATTAACCTAAACTAAACTAACTTAAACCTAACCTAAGCTAACCTAATTTAACCTGGCATTTAATCTAACCTGCTCAAGCTATCCTACTCTAGCCTAACCTCACACCAGCCTAGCCTAGCATAAGCTAACCTAAGTCGTTCTCTCATCATCTAAACTTAAATTGAAATTTGGTGCTTAAACTGACAGTCTAACTAGCATGACTCTTAGCGTTCCATTCCATGTAAGTCGTGAATGACTGCTTAGTTCTGCTCAGAGGCCTCTTTATCTGGTTTACGGTTCTATTTTGTGCCATAAAATTACTTCTCTTCTGAAGGAAGTCAAGCTAACGATTTTTACACCCGAAAAATTCCAGCGCCCTCCCCCGGGATTGAATCCGCGACCTTGGGAACCAAAGTCTGGCAAGTTACCCCTAGACCACACTACATTGAAATCAACCATCTAACCCAACCCAAACCAACCCAACCCAACCCAACGAAACCCAACCCAGCATTACAAGACATCGCCTAACTAGCCTAAGTTAATCTAGGCTGTGCTCTCCATCACCTGACCTGCCCTGTTTTCAGATATGTCACGGATCAAACCTTGCGGCAGTAATTTTTTTACGATTTGAGTGTATTTTGCAATTAGCAGCATCATTTACTTTTCTAGTAATTAGATTCATGGTTGGGGAAGTTATACTTTTTGCAGTGATCTGTTGCAATATTTGTAAAATTCTTCGTGTTTAGATAAGTAAAGCGAGAGGATAAATTACATTAGGGCTTAGAATGCTTTTGACGAAGGTAGGCAGATATAGCAAGCCTAACGGAACCTGAGTAGTATTAGTTTTAATAATGAAGCATTTCAAAACAGTGGATCATGATAGTTAACTTTGATAAAAACTTGGTTAACATTTACACACCTCGTACTTTTCAAGATTATGATAGAACATGTTTCGACCTATCAACTGATGAGTATGTCTCCTTGAAACATGTTCTGCCATCATTTTAACAAACAATAGGAGCAAGCGTGTTTTAAGGATTAACAAATTTTTAACAAATTTGATCTCCCAACTTGCTATAAAAAGCATATTTCGCTCATAAGCAAACTTTCAAGTTCTTCAGCTTGCTTGACTATAAGCATTTAAACATATGCGTCTTTATTCTTTGTGTTTTTGATGTTGAAGAGGTTTTTATTCTCTCTGCTTCTTACCAATATTGGGTAGAGGTGTTACATTCTACCCAAAACCACATATTGATACTTACCCTGAAATGCAAGTCAGAGCCAATAGAATGTTGCTTTAATTCATCAACATCAAATGCAGTTAAATGTAAAGAATTCAATATTTTGGCCACACATACCAGGCAAAAATATGATGGCAAATCGGCACCCTACTGTTTTCGTCCTTCTATAGTGCAAAGTGAAAGGCAACAAATACAAATAAATAATGGTTATGCCGAAAAGGTATAGAAGATCTATTTAGTATTAAGCGTACTTCGAATTCCCCGTTTATTGAGAGTATTTAGGCATTAATGGTATCGACATTCAATCCCCAATCGAAACTTCCTGCCAATATGTATCATGAATGACAGTAAGTGGATAGAAAAGAAAGCATTAGTATCAGGTACGCAAATAAATGGCGCTGAATAGAGAAAATCATGTGATTGTAGGGTCAAAATTTTGGCTTACTTTTTAAATGTTTTTTGAATGAATTCATGTCTCAGAATTGTTTATCAGGGTATTTATGAGATTGTTGGTGAAAGATAGGGGGCAATCAAAACGGCAAGCATTACTAATAAGTTGCTAATTACTAGTGCCAATGTTGCCTACCCTTCCAGACAATGCTGGGCTCTGTGAAATGCTGAGCGCCGACTCTGATATGGAGAGTCCTTAGTTCGACCACAGGCAGTCTCCCTCCCGGCGAACAACAAAGAACACACTCGACTAACTCTTGTACCACTTATCGTAGCTTATTGTAATCTCATGTGAAGGGTGTAGCTTAGCCTACCGTCTTTCCCATTGTTCAATAAAGTACCCTAGCTTAACTACCCCAATTGTGGTCAGTAGTGAAGTTAAATAGACCATTTATACAATATTTACGTAGTATGTAATCGCAGTTAAGAGAACCTCGGATTAGAGGGTGTAAAATGGCTTTAATTTCACAACCGAAGTACATGCCACATTAGACTTCTCTGTGGAGTAAGCAAGCACACGTTATTTGCATCTGAAATTTTTAAAGCTGCATATTAATCTAGTTCTAGTTCTGTTTTACTTGTATGCCAAAAGAAGTACCATAGTTTTCTACTTGATTTTGTACCATTAATAGGTATTAAAGGTCACGCCTCCTAAGCAACTCCAACATTATGAGAGACATGAACATGAAGCTGGTGTGAAAATTGCCTTTCACTCCCTGGCAAGTGCACCATGAAGCACATGCGCGCAATCATGAACAAAATGGAGACGCACATGGACGCTTAGTTGTAATTTTTCCCAGCAGATTGTTGTGTACCAGTGGATATTCACCGAAGGGTGATATCATCAGTGGCAATGCATGCAAACTCTGACAGAAGATGGGCTAGAGGTTTGAAGGATGGTAATTCCATCCCTGCAGCGAATCAGTCAGAAATATAATATTCATACAGCTGAAAGCTGAAACTGGGCCGGCAAATAATCCCATTCAGCAACTTATTAAATCAATACATTATAAACACTTTCGAATAATGATTTTAGAATAATTTTAAAAGGTACCCAATACATACATCAGCAATATGTATGGGTGCTAAAGTAAAAAAAAATGTATATCCCATAATTTGACTCTGTTTCTAATTCAGGGAAACCTACTCGTATATGTCCATAACATTTGCCATGGAAACAGTCTTGGTATGATGTCCTTAGACAAAGGAACTGGCAGTGAAATTAATAACGAGACTAAAATAGATGACTCCATTGATTCACACAATTGACACACGAAGTAGTAAGTTAGTTACTAAGTACATTACTAAGTACCTGGTTACCCACGGTCAATTTGAGTCAGTCTGAGTGGCTCAGTTGCTGAGGTGCTTGCCTATTGATCCCAAGTTTGGGGATTTAAACCTGGCCCAGACCGATGGTTTGTAAATGTGCATAAAAGTGACAGCCCCATGTCAGTAGATTTACCTGCGGAAGGAAATTCTTGCACACCTATAGCGAAGATATTACCCTCGAATTTGACAACGTCGTTAGCAGACAGTATATTTACGGTCAAATTTTGATAGTAAGAAAATATTTCAAAATAGTTACACGTTGCATTACGGAAAATTTACACACAAATACAGACTGTCAAAATTGAAACTGATTTGTATTAATTATAGACGCTCTTTGACCACTGCGGTTGTCAGCGTCCCGTTCTATGATGTGTGTGAAAAATCGTTTAGAGACATCTATATCGGGCTTGAGGTCCTTTTACCTCAAGTAAATCTTCAATTCGGGACCAACGGTCTTGTTTCCTTTCCGAAGGAGACCATGCTGAGGGTTTTCACGCCGCAATCTTGGGAACCAGAGGTTAGCATGTAACTCCTATACCATGGAAGAAAACACACACACTATAGAGTTGGGTAAATTGTGTCCATGTCAAAATTTGGGCAAAATTCTCCCATCTTTCCCATGCGTAAATGAACATTGCACTTATGTGGTTCCGGTTAATTATGTTGTGTTTATGTTCGCTGTGTTTCCAGGCATTACGATTTTGTGGAAATCTGTTAGACACCGCGGAAATCGAGTAGTCAGAACCTTAAAGTTTCCGACGGAAATAAATATTAATAAATTCATAGGATTTTACAACTGTAAGGGCTAAGGTTCAACAAGATCATGGGGTGTGAGGATTTAAGAATATGCTGGGTTATTCTGACACGTGCTATATATTGTGGAATGTACTGAAACCTTTACATCTTTACAACGTATTGAAACATTCCAAAACATTAACGCTCCAAATAGTTTAAGGTATATTTACAATTATGAAAGATTCTGGATAAATCAAATGTCTTAGCATTTTCTGGATTTTCATAGAAATTGCTAGAACATTCTTAAATATCTCACGACAGTAAACTATTCTGTGAAATTCTACAAATTTCCATACGTATGCGTAACAATGTGAAAGATACAAAGCTACTTTGAATCATCATAGAATATTCCAGAGAATATTTGTACCTTTTCGGAATCTTTCTTATGTTTCAAGTTAAACAAGTTAGCACGAAAAGTATATTTAGGTTATCAGTGGAAAATTAGCCACAATTTCTATAAATTAAATGTATGTGGATTTAGGACAAATGACAGCTCTAGTCTAGGAAATATTGAATATAAGGATGTCTTATAGCTTTTCTAATGTAAAAATAAGTTACTAAAACGTACCACATCTACATGTACGTATATAGTAGAACACACCACCTGTTTATGCTTGTGACAAAGCAGAAAAAGATGGAGAAAGAGGGGTGAGATCTTTCGCCAATAATGACTGGCGTGACCAATTAGCTAAAGATAAGATGGCAAAGAGACTGATACCCATGCACAAGAATAGAATCACTTCGAGAGGGATCCAAAACGAATTATTACTTCGTTTGAAAGATCATTGCATTCCATTTGGTCTGTCAATCTAGTATTTTAAGTAGCATGCAAAAGCGACATATTTCCAGCGTCGAAAACCTTTCCCCCATTAATCTCTGAGAAAATACTCGGCAACTGATTTTCGTTAAGCGTCCTTAGAAATTAGTAACTTACATGGTTAAATACATACAGTCCCTTAAAAGGTATATCACAAAATGTTCAGAAATCTGCGTGTCTGTAATCCTATAACAGTGACTTTTGATACCGAAATTATGAGTTAAGTACAAGTAGAATGTGATTACGAGTACTTGATGGTTACGTAGATTAGTGCAGCGCTGGATTCCTTAGGCCAACTCATAGAATTCACAGAGTCATTAGACGCGAAGTAAAACAAGGTTGCCAGATGCATTACCGAGCTTACACCTGAGAATCTCACGGATTTCTGGGAATTTTATAGACAAAGTTAGGGTGAAAATCAAGAGACTTGAACATTGTAGAAGTTATGTCGTAACTTAGCATTGCCGACTAAGCATGGGGGTTGAAATGAGTTAAAGGGATTGACACTGGGAGTAGTGTCAGTTTTGGTTTGGACAATCTCACTACTTCTGGGTTTGTCGGAGTGTCTGAGCGCGTTTGTCACTTGGAAGAGATTTCCGTTGTTTCTGCCTAGGAGCAGAAGGAGTTAGAATTTTTACTGAAACCAACCACCGCGATTTACATTACCGTTGGGGACATATTCATCTAAGTCCTCATATGCGATACCAGATATATTAACTAGTGAGTTATTACATCGCTTTTTGATGGTTGGCCACGTCTCACTTTTAATTACTTGAAACATTCATTAAAAGGCATTCACACATACCCTGGGACAGGAATCTCACTGCCTGAGCTGTTACCTCCAAAAAGGAACCAGCTGAGGACTTCGAGACATCGTGAAAGTGCAATCTTTACTGGCGCACAAACAATTCATTATTGCTCCATCAAGCTGTGGCTTAGATAAACTTCATTCAACATCATCGTGGGGCATTTTCATGCTTCAAACTGGTTCATCAGCGAGCGGTTTCCAAATCTTTCACATCACAATGCTGGTTTGTAGATTTTCCCCACAGAGGTTGCAAAAACTGCCTCTGTTGACATGCCATGAAGAATAAGGTGAGATATGCCAGTACGCCAAGCTCTACCTGGCAGTTTACGTGGATTTCGTACAGGATCCCAAGGACCTCGAGAAACTGAGTGGAATGTGTTCAGACTTCCAAGCATAAACTAAACCTCATAAAGCGCTCCTGGGGCAAGAATCTGATTTCTACTCAGTAGCGCCACTGAAGTATAACAACAACAATAAAACAACAACAATAATATCTAATAATGATATCTAATAACCATAATCATAACAATAATAACAATAACAATAAAAATAGTAACAAGAAGAAACTAAGCTTCCTTCTCGGAGCTCACCTTATTTTGATTAGTATACCTCGTTTTCTCTCCAATTATTTTATGTCACTTTAACTACATCCTCATATTGCGACGGATATACTTTGATTCGTGTGTGTGACGAGCATTTAGCCTTCTAGGCCTCATTCCTGTCCCCTGTGATTGGACAGTGTCCACAGAGACCTTAGCGCTAGGTAACTGCACCTCTGTTCCTATACCTGACGAGCAGATGGTACCTTTGAGAAGCGTCTACATAGGTCTTAGTGCCAGGCACCTGTACTTCTGTTCCTTTAGTTGCAGGCAGATGGCACTAGGGTGCCGTCCAATCTGTTTATAGATGGTAGAGGGTTCGCTATTACAATCTAATTTTCATTTTAACTATTGATTTAGTCCTAAGTTGGAACTTTGGGTCTTGGTACTACATATCCAAGCAGGTATTTATCTTCGTGACTGATGGAAGCCATTAAAAAAAGCAGCGAGATTGGTTGACCCACGGGATATGAAGTCCGGAACTCCGAATGCAGGCCACAGAATTAATAATTCCCAGGTTGTCTTCCCTATACACAGGATACCCTTATCGCCCGGCTGCTGTGTCCTCCAGTCGTAGCCAAGGTCAAACAGGAGTGCAGGATAAGGAAGGCGGGGGTCAGCACTTCGACTTCCCGACCATAAGGCGATTACTTGACCATTTAGGGACGCTACCTTTCCACCACGATAGCTACCCAATTAGCATCATGAGGCTGGGTGCACCCCGGACCAAAACTCACAGCGAAAAAAGATAACAGCACCAGTACCGGGGATCGAAACCGGGTCCCTCGCGCCAGAGGCACGAGTGCTACCACTGAGTCACGGAGGTGGTCGCCTCAGAATTAAGATGCTTATTGTTAGCAGTAAATTAGTTTTGTATTTCCGTACTTATGAGGTTCATATCTCCTCAAGCGTTTTCCTTCCTCAAAACATACGTGAATGTCACACCTAAATAATGGACATAGGCTGGAGAAAGAATGTATATGAGTTGGAACAAATCATCATTCCGTGTGTTACAATTGTATGAAATGAGATGCAATGTTTTCTTTCTTGTAACTCCATCGGAATATTTAACGCAGATTCACAGTCATATTTTATCCTGTTAAACGCTGCAGCTCATTAGAAACCGATTCCCAAAGCAGCAATCGACTAGTCTGGTACATGAATCTACTGCTACTGCTTCAAGGATAATTCATTAGTTCTGTAGAGCTGAAGAGGTGCAAGGGTGCAGCGAGGAATGGTCGGCGGTTTACATTGCGTTGCCACATTCGTATATAATTCTCTCTGAGCGCTAGGAAAGACTGCATGCCAGTTTAACAGACTCAACCGGCAAGCAGTTGCTTAGCAAGTAGACTGGCAAGCTTAACGTTCCTCATATAGTGCTCGGATCAGCCGCGAATAGCAAAGCTGGAACACGGTTCTGCCACGGTATATGAGTCTGTATTATAATACAGGAAACTTGAAGTAATAAAAGGGGTCAACGTGTAAAATAAATGTAAATAAAACTAGAGAAATGAGATTAAATAGTAAAACGACAAACAAAATCATATTAAACAGTAACAATATTGATACTATTCAAGAATTTAAATATTTGGTTAACAAGGAAAGCAGAGAGAAAAGAGTTTGCAAATTTAACGCAATAATCCGAGCAGAGATGCACGTTCTGCGAGTAACTAAATAACATTTTGTAAATACATTCTACCAGTAGTATTTTCTTAATTTTGGCAGAAATATTGTCAAAGTTTGTGAAAAGAAGAGCTTGAAATAAAGATAAAAAGAACAAGCCTTTGTTTGTAAGCTATATTTAACCATTCAGGGGTATTTTATAGATTAATAATAAGCATTTTAACAAAAATATTTAAGTGCTATTTGAATAATATTGTAAACTATATTTTAATGACAGTATAAACATGGAACACTTCATAATTCATAACTTTACCTAATAAAATTTAAAAAAATAAGTTTTCAACGTAGTGGCTCCTAGAGAAATATGGAAAGGAAAGTTGGAGTAAAGGAATATGCCCTTAGCCCTTTTAACGGAAAAGAGAACTTGCAATAAAACTCAGATTTACATTTGATTGCTTAGCAGTAAAATATAATTTCTGGTTATAATAATACAATAGGACTAACCTTTTGTTTATGCCGTTTTTAAAGCAACCCATATGAGCAAAGAATTGAAAACACGCCAATGTAGTTTTGTATACTGTGTGCTTTTGAACCCGATGTTGATGATATGCTTTACAATAAATTCCTCTGTTAAACGAGAGGAATGCCTTTCAAACCAGCGATTGTCAATACCATGTTTCACGATTGATTTTATTGAAAAATGTTTCACAAATGCGTGATAGACGGTTCTTCCTCGGGACATGTAGTTATTTCTAAACAATACCCGGCCTGTATTCACATTTCCCATTAAGCTTTCCGTTCTCCTGAGTCACTGGGCTTTTTTTTTTAAGTTTCATCTGCCTTAGCGATAGCATCGGAGTCCGACTGGTAAGGTTTGTCGGTAACGACCGTTCTAGCCGATTGTGTGTTATCTGAATGCGAATCGAAGCCGTGTTACCTGCTCATCACCTTCGCTTTATATATGTGAGGCTAACGGGACAGATAGCATCCTTTCTGTGCTCGATGAATACGGGTTTGACTTGCACATTTTTATCTTAAAAGGAAAATTTTGCAAGCTCATCCCAGAAACTATTTCTCTTTATTTATTCCAGTGTCGTGCCAAGCAATGCTAGCGATTTTGTCCTTATCTACTGCTCCAGGGGCAAAGCTATCAGCCTGAAGAAGCCATTAATTTTATGTCCGCTTTTATTCTATATCTCCATGCCGTATTATTCGAGTATATTGTGTCCATTTATTTTAAGCGATATTTCCAATAGTTTAAACTTGGGATGTTTAAGACATGCACATTAAATTTAAGTTACGTCTACGTAACGAAAATCATATCTGCAAAAGCGTTCAGTTCCCTTAGCTGCAGCTCACCAGTTTGCCTCGCATAAACATTGAAGGGTTTTACATTTCATTACGGCAACTCTTAATTATGAAATTATTTTATTTAAAAAATGAACTTTGCTGTCCTAGAAGGTAGCTTACTTTTAACTGTTCCTGTAATTTATCTTATCACAGAACGCATATGTTCACCATAGTATAATTCGAGTTAAAAAGAAATAAAATTTTCATATTTTTTTAAAGTTATTCGTTATTTTAGAACTAAAATACTCAAACCTTTGCAGTATATTTGAATAGCTGCACCTCTAAGAGGGCATAAGTGTAACTCCAGAGTAACTGTATCAAAACTTGTGTGAATGTAAGGTTCTAAATAGGCAAAAGTGTTGAGAAGACAGTTGCAAATATTAACATTTTAATGGGCACTGTAAATGAAAGTTAACCAAAACTCACGAAATATCAATTTTTAGATGTTTGCAAAAATATTTCCCCAAAGTCTTCCCACAAATGTAAGAGAAGCTTTTAAACCATTCAGTTACCTTTAAAGCTATCCGTAGATTCCCAAACCCTGGACGTAAATATTTTGCGTAATAGAAGAAAGCTATTATGGTGTATTTTAGGAATGCAAACATTCAAAGGGGCTTGCATATTATGACTGACAAAACATTTAATAGCGGGTGACCGGAGGAGCTGGTAAACATGAAATCCAATCAGAGGCTTGCCACGCCTTGCGGTGTTGTATACTTAAACACGCTGTGAGGTCACGCTGCAAGCTGGTGATAGAAATATCATTTAGGCAACAGTCAAAGTTGCTCATAATTAGTACCTACATCGTGAAGATACCTATCGTGAAGATTTTGTACATGCCCATTGCTGATGTTTTAAAACAAGACTTTTCTATTCAATCTAAGGGAAACAATTGTGGCAAACTTATAATTTTAGAACCGAGTAGAAGAAACAAAAATGTATTATGAATTCTGATGCTCATTTTGTGAGCTCCACACACACTTCTTCATGAAATTCCTGGTTGCCATTACACTTTTTGAAGGAGATACTTGCATTAGGAAGAACCTATAAGCGTTTCATAAATTTATCTTTACGGAAAGCAAGAGGTATTGAAAACCCACGTTCAATCGAATCACAGAACTATAGTCAATTTAATCCATTACTTCATTATTTTCAAATCTCAGTCCCACGATTTCTTAAAATAAAACAATTTTAATTTCACATTGTTACCTCATAGTAGTACATGCATAAAGATAATCCTCTCTCTGACAGGAAACCCCGATATTGTGTTCAGTGGCATGTTTCACCGTTATGGTTTAAATTCGAGGAAAAGTGAATCTAAACTTGCATTGTTCATGTTTTATATTAGAAAATTTTAGATTAGAAAATTGCATACAACTTTTCCATTTTAAGCCCCACAAAGGAAAATTTTAAATGTGTGTGTGTGTGTAGCAGATTTATAGCAGTGGCTTGAATTTTATTAGAAGGATTTTTGTTTTACAATCAATATTTGTTTTATGACAAAATGCAGCCTACGTTATTAGTCATATTTTTAGTGTGAAATAAGAAAATAAGATTAAATGTTACTATGGGTAGTTATATACCGTAGTTTTAATATGCTTTAAAACGTTTAGTGACAATGACGGCTATACTTCTCCAGTAAACTGCTAACCTAATGTTGACAAAACATTCTAAAGAGAACTATCCACGAGATATTAAATTACATACAAGTGTTTCTGTAGTTTGTCTAGAAATCAATTTGTATACTTTATTGTATTTACTGATGAATAAGGTTAATCAGAAGTCTAAATGCATTATACCAATGTGTGAAGTTTTCATACTTTTAACTGTCAAAACTTAGACTCCAAAATCCATGACACGTGATCACACCCACTTTTATTAAAGAGAAATCACTACTCTTCCTTTAAGCCTGAGATAGTTCGTTTATATAAGAATTAATTTAAAGTTTTCTGGCTAATGACCAATTCTAAACAGTAACTAATCCAGTGTCTAGCCTCCAGGGCGAGGAAAATATCCATTTCATTGTGTGTATATTTGAAGAGCAACTGCAGAGTATCAGCAACAATAACGTATGGGCTTGCCTCGTAACTCAGTCGGTAGAGCACCTCCTAGTTGTGCGAGGGGCCTGAGTTCGCTTCTTGGCTGGGGGCGGGAATGATTAGCTGTCCTCCCCAGAGTCTGGAAGTATGAACGAGAGCCAATGTGTTTGTGATACCATTTATAAAAACCCAATGAAGAATTAGAAATTCTGTGACAGCTCTACATAAGTTTACGAGTTAAGGGATCCTGTGACTGAAAATGACCGAAAAATTATCAAATTGAGGATTTTTAGGTTTGTGCATGTAACTCTTCTCCAAAATTTCAGTCATTGGATGGTAGAGTTTACACCAGTTTAAGGGGTCTACTACAGGCTTTAAATACCATGTGCCCTATATTTAAACGCTATCTGCTTAAATTTTTGGCAGTATTTAGCGGAAAGGTGCGGTTTGTTTGTTTGGTAGCGTTTAACGCCCGCTTTTACTACATACGGCACCACAGGCCGTGACATTGATGATACATGGAATGAAGATGGAGCACCGTTGGAATGAGATGGTGGGGGAAACCGGAGAACCCGGAGGAAACCCGCTCCAGCGCCACTTCGTCCATCACAATCCCACATGCGATTGCCTGGGGAAAGGTGCGGTTATGCGACATCTCCCCACAGGGAAAAATCTCTGAATCTGAGGAGAGAAACTACTAAACAAAAGGGGGAAGGTGTGACAAACAGGTAATCTGATTCACGATCATGATGTGTAGAAAAATTGGTTATCTTCGACTTAACATTTTTAACACTATCTGCTCCGTGCGCATTAAATTTTGTGCTATGCTCGTAGAAATTTTCCAGCATGTGCTCCATTTACGTGACCAATTTCAGTCCTTGGTTTCAAAATCTGAAAATTTGTTTAACTTTAAAAAAATCAGACACACAAAAAAGTTTAAAAAGAATATTTTCAATGTAGAACAAAGCAAAGAATTTAATTACTTTAAAAATAATTTCTTTTCCTGCTATAGGTTGATGGTGTTTGTTGGACAACTAGAATTTATAAAATAAGAAAACTTGAGATGTTTTAGTTTTGATGCGCATGGTTTTGAGTATTAAGGTACTGAATAATGAATTCCCTCAAAACTATAAAACAGATTTTACTGTAACTTTATGGTATAAACTACCACACAAACACCCTTAAGTGTGCCAAGTATTGATTTTGTACTTGTAAAAATCTAGAAAATTCAAATTTCAGTCCCTTAATACCATTGTGAATAGGCAATATGATTCAAGGGGAAAAGGCCGCCTCTTAGACCATTGCATTGTATAAATGGAACAATAGAGAAAATTTTGTATGCATTCCTGAAAGAAATGCGTTGTATTTAACTTACTTAGAAAAACTGTACCGACATAACAGATAGTCGCACAGGTACCTAACTAAAAGTTCAATTTAATGAAAAAGGTATACTATAATGTGGAAGGTTGGTTTGTTGCCCACATTGGGTGGATTTTTGATACTACAGCTAACATATCATTATAAAGGTCTAATGAATATTTAAGATGATAATTTCGTGGCTAATGATGGTGACAGCATTGTTGTCGCTGTTGGAAGTGGTCGTTCGCATCTTCACACACAAACACACACATACACACTCACACACACACATCTGCAATCAGGCCACAGAGGTGCCTTAGAGGTCAACTGAGGGCCGTTTTGACATTATCTAACCCCACCCAGAATGTAGGCTGATGCTGATTGCTTTTGTTCGCAATGAAGACCGCTGCCAGCACCAAACTAAGAAAAATGCCTCGAGTTCAATTGTTTGGTACACTCATAACATTGGCATTCGCTGAATTTTATAGTAACTTGCAATGGAACCTGCCCTCTTTGCAATTGTTTCTCTCGTGCTGAAAATATGTATGAGCTCTAATATGGGGTGTGGGTAACATTTTCCATTTTATGACTAAGCCGAGGTAATTAACTTCGTTTGACCTCCATATTCGGTTCATTTACCCCCTGCACTCTATAAGGAAAGTTGTGCATAGTAAAAACTGCATGCGATACGTGAACAAAATGAAAATCAATGCCAACTTTCGTTGCCCTCTTCTATAGGGCAGTCCATTTTCTAATTAGACTCACGTCGCAACTAAGTTACTCACAGCAGCAGAACTTCCGTCTCCGATTGGCTAAAGTTAGATATGAAGCCATTCCTACTGAATAGAAGGATGGTCGCAATCGATTAACATCTAGCTTCAACCAATCAGAGACATCGGAATACCTTCCCTACGTGGAGTAAATCAAGTGACAGGAACTGGTTCCACTTTACTGCCGTGAACACGTCAGTTGGGATGTCCGTCTAATTATAAAATGGACTATGATAGGGGGTATTCCATCGCACCCAATTCTGTGTCAAGATTTTCACAGAAATGCATGTTTTGAGACCCCTGAACCCAAAACTAGATTTTTTAAAGAAGATAAATGTAGCTTGTCTGCGAGTATGTAAACAGGATAACTCAAAATCGAAAAGTCTTATAGATGCCAAAATTGGAACTGCAGTTCGAAATCTTCTAAGGATGCGACACTAACATTTTCACCAAAATCGTCCATCACAAACTACACTCTACATGGAATATTTTTTTAAAATTTTAGAGTTTCTCAAAATTGGCTTAACGATTTTGATTAAAACAGCATATATTGAGATATGTATATAAGAAGCAAAACGCGAATCTTTAATTTTCTGGGAATACTCTGTGAAGTTCCCTTCACTAGTAAGGAATTGTGTGTAACAGGTAAACCATAGGTGACAGACAGTAACCTACCATACAAGAAATGCAGATATCTTAATCTCTTCGGACCAGACTTCAGTTGCTTTTAAGAGTGGCAGTTAAGGTATGGCCTTCAAGGAAAAACAGACCTTATCAGTCCTGAATTCAGTACTGCTTAAGGTCGAAGTTTACATATATGCCCTTAGCGCATAAGGAATCTTAAGACAGGTGTCGTATACCACACGCGCACAGTTAGGAAGCAAATTTATTACAAATAAAATTTTTGTAGCAACAGCCGTTTCCCAGATATACTCTAAATAATTTGAATATCACACTGTCATTATTTTAAGGTCTGACGCTTTTCAATTGTTTGTCCCGATATCAGGAAGGAGTGGAATTTATAGGTCGGTTTTTAAGTATTTAACTAATTGAGTCTCTTTCCTCTATTTCCCTTGCACTTTCAATAAAATGTTTAGTGCGTCTATTACTTCTGTAAAGGCGTATCTGGATTATGAAACAAATAGAACAAGTTTTCATAGAGACATTTTTTAGAGGTCATTTACGTAGAATAAACGATAGTAGGTAAGAAAACCGTATGTTACACACACTTGACTTTCTCTAAGTATCTGAGTGTTTCTTTACCCTTATACAGGATGTGGATGGTATAAATGCAGATATTTTCAGTGGCTATTGAGGACAATGTAATGAATAATATTATACCAGCATTTACTTCATTTGCGAACTTATAACTTTACTCAAGAGTAGCATGTTTTCAGGCTGGTTAGTACCTCTAAGGAGGTGTGACACAGAATGGGTCATTTTTGTAATAACAAATGGTGTACCGGAAACGGGTTCCAATGCTTTCTGCAAGGGCAATGAGCTTAGAATACCTAGGCCAGTAGATCACGTGTTGAGCCGTGGAGCAAAAAGGATAGTGTACACGACAGGCGTTGTTCTCTTCACGGCGCAGTTCCGACCATGCAAAAACATCATGTAGTAAACTTTGTGACTGGTTTGTGGGAAGACTGTTAGACGAAAAGAAAAGACAACTGCAAAACCAAGTGCATACATATTAAGGTACTCACAGAATTTAATGCCATTCTTTGGTAATGCCTGCTAAAAATATTTTTTAGCCTTCTTTCCATATGCTTCAAACAAGAATATGGAACAAACAGAGTTTAATTAATTTCTAAATGTGCCATTATTCTTATGCCACCTTTTCTACTTTTTAATAGTTACCCCATGCATAAGTACATTTATATTTCTGTGCACTAATTTTAATCAGCTGAGCGAATCTTTACCTTGCATCCTTTTTTTTTTTTTTTTTTCCTGGCAATTCCGTCATTCTTTGAAGTTTCAGTCGTATCAAAGGTAATTTATTGAACACGTTTAAGGCACCAAAATCAAGGCTCCAGTCATCATCCGTATGCAACACTTTATATTGCTACTGCAGACAATTTTTAAAATAGGTAAAATCTTTCGTTTAACTAGCTACTTCCATTTAAAGTTGGTTTCTGCCTAACGAAATTAAAACTTCCTTTAGAGTCAGAATTAAGATGTGAACTGAGGAACCAAAAGCCGAAAGCTCTCACGCATTGAAGCATGTATACATAGTACAATTAGTTATTACGCATGGATCATTCAGTAGATTTCCGTACTAATAAATGGCCGTACTATCAATTAACTCGAATATGTGTATTTGCTATTTTCAAAGGTTTGAACGAAAAAAGCACCTTCCAAAGTTGTAACTTTTAAAGACGAAAAATCTGTTGGGAACCCTAGTCGCGCTACACGCGCTGCCTAAACAGATTATAAACGGCTGGAGTCGGATATCTGTACAACTTAGGGGGAAATTAGAATTATAATTAAAAAGTACACGAGGCGCTTACTAGTAATAGTCAGGCAACAACTGTTGTTTATTGTTATAACAGGACATATAAATTATATCTCTGCCGCAAACCAACAGCCCTGCCTCTGGACAACCATGTACTGCCGTAAGTCTCTTGACCGCTTGGGGTTATGCTTATCCTGTTCTCGTGAACCGAAGGTCCGCGGTTCAACCTCGCCGTGACGTGCTCCCTGACCGAGGTTCTTCCTCCTTCGTTTACAAATCTCCTTTTCTAATTATGACTTCCATCAAGCTTCCACCACCTCTGGTACAATATGTAGTAATATCGGACGTTTAATAATACCAGAAAAATCTGATGTGTTGCACTCACATGACTTTCTCTACTCTTTTACTAACCATTCTCACAGACTCTTATATCTTCGTGTTAGTTGAGATAAACATTTGCAGAAATTATCGTATTGCTTATTTCCTTGTAGGTGCAAGGGGATCTTCGAGATTCCAATCTCTTTGCACGTCTAACATATAAAAAATGAGTAAAGACATTTCATTTGACGAAAGTTTGTTTTCCAAAACTCTCAAAAATAACAAGCAATATTTCCGAAATGGTTCACTTTACAAAAAAATTTATGTGGGCATAAATTATGTTTTAACGAGACACAATTCTTATCTACAATAAGACTTGGTCTATCTGTTATGGTTTACCAGTTATGCGAAAGTCATCCAGAGTAAATACAACTTCATGGGCTATAGCCAGAAAATTCAACGTACACATTTCATTTGTCATAAAAATCTCAAACATTTTAATCAAAATCGTTAGAGCAATTTTCAAGAAAATCAAAATTATGGAAAAATTGTCCATGTAAAGGGTAGTTTAGGGTGGAGCAATTTTCTTCAAAATCTTTGCGTCGCATCCTTGAAAGATATTAAACCTAAATTCCAACTTTGGCTTTTAACCGACTTTTCGTTTTTGAGTTATGCTGCACACACACACACACACACACACACACACACACGCACACGCACACGCACACGCACACGCACACGCACACGCACACGCACACGCACACGCACACGCACACGCACACGCACACGCACACGCACACGCACACGCACACGCACACGCACACGCACACGCACACGCACACGCACACACACACGCACACGCACACGCACACGCACACGCACACGCACACGCACACACACACACACACACACACACCCACACCCACACCCACACCCACCCACCCACCCACCCACACGCAGGCAGACACGCACCTATTTCTAAAAATGCTTTTTTGGTTTCAGAGGGCCTCAAAACTTTGAAATCTCGACATCGAATTTCTGGGTGGAATACAATACTTACTCTAGCTCACTATACGTAGCAGAGAAAGTAAAATGGATTGTCTGGCCTTTCAGTGCACTGTAAATCTCTCTCTCTCTGTCTCTCCGTCTGTGTGTCTCTATCTCTCTTTCTCTCTCTCTCTCTCTCTCTCTCTCTCTCTCTCTATGTGTTGTACAAAGACATTTCTGTAATGCAATTTTGTAACCTCTTAAAACCAAGACACAGAGCTGGTGTGCTCTGAAAAGAATTTCTTGCACTAGAACTGTAAAACAATTTATATCACAAAAGTTACCGCAGATTTTCTACAAAGGACGTTTGATAAATATTGTCGTGTAGTTCACGAACAAAGTAGGTATTTGCCACGATTCCAGCATTCAACGGTTTTAACAGTCTCCCTTACTGCATATTTCCAAAAGGAAAGTTAAAATTACAATCTATGATAAATGCAGGCAGTAGGGGTGTAAGTTTAGATATTTGTACTGGCAATCAAGGACAAGATAAAGAACAATATTGCATAAGCATTTTCTTAATTTGCGGACTTACAGCTTTATTAATTAAGAATGGTATGTTTTCATGTTTGATAGTACTTTCAAGTAGACGTGCCACAGAAAACATGACGTAGAGTGGGCCGAATGAATGCTTTAACGAATGTTGTGTTAGTTCGAATGCTTTCTGCGAGACCAATGACTGCTCATCATCTAGACCAGTAGGTAATGCATTGTGGTGTGAAGCAAAACTGATAGTTTCACAGGCGTTGTTCATTTAGGGATGAAGTTAAGACCATGCAAAATACATGAGGTAATGAACTACGTGATGGTTTCAGGGAAAACTGTTAGACGAAACACTCCGAAGTGGATTCATATTAAGGTAGCATTTGTCAAAATATCATTTTGTGTTTATCGCTCAGCATCCTTTAGCTGCGAGTCCTCCAAACGAGATGTCTCACAACTGTGAACTGTCATGCCTAACTGACTCAGTCACTGCTGCATACAATTGCAACTTTTGAAAAATATGGAAATACGTCAAATAAAATAAGGTTATACAAAATTAATTTGCTCATTTCTAATATTTTGAAATAACTTGTTGAACTGGGTTAATAATTCAATACACTGTTGAGGGTGCTAGTACGCTTTATTTACAAATAAAGGTCTAATATTTTAGAACAAATATTTCAAACTCTTGGCCAAATATCAATCATTATGATTATTTCTTTTATTGTAATAGTATTATCACAAAACAACAAAATTAGTCCGGTTACTTTTCTCCTATTTCGTTGTCTTCCAAACGTTTGCACAAACACAGTTTTCTTCTACTGACGTAACATAGGCTACAGTCTTTCATGATATCACAACTCACAACTGTTTCTTCTCATAATTTTGACTCAGTCCTTTCACTATTTTTCTTCACTCTTTGTGTCTCAAACACTAACTCCAACGATACAGTCTCTCGATGCTCATTAAATCTTTACTTCGACGCGACATACCACACACCCACACAGCTGTCTCACACTCACTGGAACACTGAACGACTCATGCCTCTAACTCTGACGGCTGTTTCCTCGCCTCCTTGTATAGTGGGGTTAACGTCGCAGGACCTTTCACGAACCTTTCCAAGCACGCCGGTGATGTAGCTAGATCCTCCTCGAAGGCCCTTTTGGTTCTGCCGCTCTGATCGTTGTTAGTCGCGTACAGACAAACAATCGCGCGAGGCAGCCTAACCGTGAACGCCATTGTTTGCTCGCCGACCTAGTGGGTATGTGGTGTGAAGTAGCTTAGCCCCAACAGTTCTTTGTTTTGCGCCGCACTCAGCGTCACAGTATTATCCAATTTCTTATCAAAGAAAAATAACTGAAGTTCGAGAAAAGAGCTCCTTTTGAATACGAGTTTGACCCTATGAGATGCCGAGATCATTAAAAGTGCTTTATATCCACAACTTATTTGCTGTTTATTTGTAAAATATTTTCAGTATTAAGGTTATATGATCTGCACTCTACTAACGGAAAATAGAAATGGCTCTAGAAGGCAAGCTTCCCCGAGTTATCTCCGATAAGTCCATATTAATTAGTAAAACTATGTTGTCCCTGCCTTATAGGACTTGCATTTGCTTGGTCCGATAGTTCATATTTCCGTAGCACAACGCAGGATGGCTTAACAGTAAACACAGAATCTATCTAGTTGAAAATTGTAGCACAGTATGTTACTGTTGAAAGCAACCAGCTATCGTTAGTGATGCAAATGGAAAGAATTATTAGTAATTCACAAAGCAGAGCACTTTATCCCGCATCAGCTATTAGAAAGAAACGCGTATTGATGGGAATTGGCAACGCTGTTTTACAACCATATCATTGCGTTTCTCCCCTGCCACAACAAAGTGTTATGTTAAGCCAACCTAATTAACATTCTTCGTTCTCCTGTTTGCGTATCCAACAGGGGCTTCACGCAAACAGTACCGATAATGCTTATCCTCGGAGGACAAATAAAAAATTTGCTAGCGCTGTCACAATGTTAATATCGTGTTAAGCGAAAAACAGATTTCCCAAGAGAAAGTAAAAAATCTCCTTGTTCATATTATGTTCACTTAAAGTACTTGCTAAGCCGAATTGATGCTGTGCGGGATCATATTGACGAAGACTAATGCAAAAATGTTTAAGTTACTCGTGGAGTTAGAGAACACTAACCATGCTGCAATGTACGAGATGAGAACAAAACTTTCACGTTCCAGTAACGTTTCACGTAGTTTGTAAAGTTACTTGCCGATAACCCTCTTTGATACTATTCAGCAAGTACATCAGTTTTAAAAATCTCAGCCTAGGTGCTTGTGAACTTCCAGGCATGTGAGTATAAAACAGTTTTACCTTGGTGGTTCCCAAGCTCATTAAACTGGCGCCACGTTCCTAAGCTTGGTAGTTTCCAAATAATTTAGAACACTGTTCCCCAAAGGAAAACATTTTGAAGATCCGAATAGGTCAGCAACTATATAATTTAAACCAAACTACAAGATATGTTACCAAAACAAAGCTGCAAGCTGAAATTTGTAAAAATAATGTATCAACACCAGAAATAAACGTAATATCCACATCTTAACCTGTAACACCAAGACAATTAGTCTCTACATAGGGGACGCAATTCTAATTCACGAGCTCTTGGGGATTTAAATGCAGTTATTTTGACAATTGGCATCTCAATATGTGCGTTTCCACCTTTTCGTTTAACACTTTTCCCACAAAACAGTTAAAGTTTATTACCTCATGTTTTATTTTTGCATGGTCGTAACCACGTCGTGAAATGAGCACGGCTGTAGTATAGACTATCCGATTTGCTTCACACCTCAATACATGACCTACAGGAGTACGTAGTGTGAGGTTATTGGCCTTGCAGGAAGCACTGGAACTCAGTTCCGGTACAATA
Source organism: Tenodera sinensis (assembly GCA_030765045.1). Taxonomy (NCBI): domain Eukaryota; kingdom Metazoa; phylum Arthropoda; class Insecta; order Mantodea; family Mantidae; genus Tenodera; species Tenodera sinensis. The sequence continues at coordinate 37,955,017 of CM060962.1, forward strand.
TTCGTTCTCGCGACATCGACCCAGTCTACCTCATACGTGGTGTGCCACGCCTGTTTCGAGGTACTAACCAATCTGAAAACATACTTCACTAGTAAGTAAAATTGTGAGATTGTAAATGAAGCAAACATTGATGTAATATTGCTCATTACACTGTCATCAATTAATATGCATTTATATTCCTAACTTCCTGTACATGAGCAAAATAACAATACAGTTTTGAGAACAATTGACAATTCCATGAAATATCGTAGCTGTCGTCCAGTTAAACCACACATAAATAAGTCAACGCTACCTTAGAAGGTCAAATTATGTTGAATCGGGATTAGGCTTTACTACCGCAGTTATTAACTGGTAAAGTTAATCTCATACGAAATGATAGCGAGATAAATACTATTCATAGGTTAAAATCAACACATAATGTAGGAAGAACTGTTTATAATTTTGTCAGGGAATAGGTTATTAGCCAGGGAAGGTACTCCCCAGGAAAAGCAATTGGTAATAAGTCAGTGCTGCTAAGGCAATTGGGATTTACGGTGAATTCCGTCAATCAGAAATCCGTTAGCTAAAGCTTTAGATAGAACTCAGTTCGCTCAGAAGCTGCAGAAGTGCATTATAACACAGGTATGTGGATTATGAATATTACAAATAGAAACAAGATTCCTGGTGTCCTACAGTCTTACAGAAGTGTTTTACTAGGATCGATTATCGGCAGTCTGTACGGCCTAAAGAAGGCGCTTTAGGAATACTTGGCGGTCGCTGCAAGAGAACTCTCCGTTTACCATTTCAGCAACTCATGGCAACTTACGTGTCTCATTGTTATTATGGAAACAGTTATTTTAAGAGGCATTGTAATAAGTCACTATTCGAGAATAAAAGCAAACTTTGATTATACCAGTAAAACTCCACTTTCACATTTATGTGTCTGCTTGAATATATACCTCTGCTTCATTTCAAGCTTTTATGAAATCCCCTATAGATTTACATTGCATACCGATATCTCAATTACACCCTCAAACACCCCGAGGTGTTTTATTATACATTTAGCCTCCCCACTAGAATGAAAAGGGCGTTGATTAATAGAAGCGGAAAGATTGTTAAGAACAGGTCGAGGACCTTCCATGAAGGACGTGACGCCTTATTCCTTTGGGGTGGATCAAAGAAAACAATGAGAAGTCGTTGATCAGGTGCCAAGCCTCGTGAGAAAAAAGAACGGAGGTCATAGTTACGTGGGTAAGAGCCCATATACCGTGGCGGAACATAACAAAACATGACCCTGCTTTGGTGCTCAAAGAAAAGCATTGTGCGTTACTTGCTACCAGTTTGGGTCCAGCTTCAGTTAACTTAGGTGTGTGCTGTTTTGCCCCAAAGTATCCCGGCACACTTGATTGGCTGTAAATGTACTGACTATAGCGTTTAGCGGGGCCGTAGGGCATGTGTATTAGACGCTAACAGTACTATACAGCCTAATAAAGCCACAAACTGGAATGGGCTGTGAAAAGGAATTTACTACCTTACAACGCCGTAGCTTCATTGGATAGCATTTCGGCAGGAAATACTTGGCGCAGGGTCCACCACCAGTCGTATGTCTTCTGAGAATTAATCACAGGTGAAAAAATCTGATGTGATGCACTCGCATGACTTTCTATGCTCTTGTACTAACCATTCCTACAAACTCTTATTCCTATATCTTCTTCGTATTGGATGAGATAAACATTTGTACAAATTAGTTTATTGCTTACTCATTGTAGGCGCAAGGGGAATATAGGAATACAGTAGGCTTTGAGCGATATTCCAATCTTTTAAATCTTTGAGACTCCGTTCTCTTTGGACGGCTAACATAAAACATGAATAACAATGTTCCACTTGACGACAGTTTGTTTTCCAAAACTCAGACAAATAACAAGGAATATCTCCGAAATCACCCTACAAAAATTTATTTGGGCATAAATTGTGATTTTGAGCAAGATCTACATTGTTTATATACTAAGATTTGTCTATCTCCTACGGTTTACGAGTTATTCAAGTCATCCAGAGTATACAGGACTACAAGGGCTAGAAATTTCAAAATATACATTTCATCTGTCATAAAAAATATCTTAAACATGTCATTTTAATCAAAATCGTTAGAGCCATTTTCAACAAAATCAAAATTTTCGAAAAATGTTCCATATAAAAGGTAGTTTAGGTTGGACCAATTTTCTTCAAAATCTACGTGTCGCATCCTTTAAAGAAATTACATTTAAATACCAACTTTGGATTTTAACAGATTTTTCGTTTGGCTTATGTGGTCCACAGAATGACACCACACACACACACACACACACACACACACACACACACACACACACACACACACACACACACACACACACACACACACACAGAGAGAGAGAGAGAGAGAGAGAGAGAAAGAAAGAGAGAGAGACAGATACACGCACCTTTTTCTAATTTTTTTAATTCAGGGGGCCTCATAACATAACATATATCTCGACACTGAATTTTTGGGTGGAATGCAATACTTCTCTACCTAGTATACGTGGTAGAGGAAGTAAAAAAGGATTGCTAATCATACACAATATCACAGGATGTTCCATGATTTATACTCGCGAACTTATCCGACTGTTTTTCTAAATGCTAGGTGACATTTATTATTACTATTGCTATTATTATTACCATTATTATTACTGCTATTACTATTATTATTACTATTATTCCTATGAAGCAAATAATGTTAATTGCTTCACGTTATAGTGCCAGTTTGAAGTAAATAAGTTCTGCTCCACGTGGTTGTCATCAATTTGAAGCAACGACCGTTCTCTCTCTGCCGTAAGTTGGCAACTCACCGTTCTGCTGTAGATCTGATGTTTTCAATACACTATCTCTTCTCGTTGTTTCCCGGGCCTAGCTCAAGCAATCTTACTCTTTAACTCGGGGTATGCGTGGATATTTGTGAATAAAGACAACACCAGTTTGTAATATAAATCAAGTTTACTAACTTCTTGAATTGTCGAGAAATTGCCGACCAAGTACTAAAAGAATAACGATAATACTGCTGGTTAAATTCGTAGACTGGAGAATGTGCAAGTTTACAATTTTGCACCAGGCGTGCAATACTTTTGACCGCGCTGCAATAAAACGCAGGTCTCACGAAGCGCGCCTTGTCGCTGAGCGTCCCGTCGCTGAGTATGTGACTGATTCCCTTCCCTAGACGCGACAAAACTTTCACCTTTTTTTTTTTTTTTTTTTTTTTTTGGTAATAAGTCTATCTCACTAGCGCGTCATATCCAGTCGGTGAGCCTAGCATTACCTGGAATTTTAACCAAAGTGACGCTGCCTAGGTCACGTAGGCACTGTCGCAAATGACGCTAAGTTGAGACGTGAAAAATCAATTACCTTAACTTACAGTTACAGTTACCCAGTTCTTAATATATATTTGTACTTAACATATATTCTGAATATTTGTATCTTACAATTATTTCTCATTTTATTTAATTGTTAATTTTGGTTACTTTCTTATTATTTCGTATCATTATTTCGACTTCAACTATCATCATTATTGTTATTGTTATTATATTCATGAGTCAAGTTTAACCAAATAATGACATTAAGTGTTCCATACATAGCATTGAATTTTATAACCAAACGACTTTGACCAAATCTTAAAAGTTGCTACACTATATTGAATTTTTCCACAGTTAGGAACAAAGGAAGGACGATAAGGACGCATTTAATAAACTTGCAGACATAGTTATCACTTCACTGATAATGGAACTGCACCTTAATATTCTTAAACGCTGTTGTTCCACGTCGCGCCCATGTAAAATTACTTAAATATTCGCTGCTTCATGAATATATAATGTTACAAAATTCGACCAGGCGTTTCAAGCAAATGTAGAAAGTAATATTTGTGTTTGGAATATCACTGGGATTCAATACTGCAGGCCAGATACTTACAAGAGATTATAAGAAGTCGCAAGGTGAACCTGCGACTACATTAAAATAAAAGGTATCTTAACAAATATATTCTAGATTCTAAAACAATAATATGGAAGGCTAATATCATCAGAGAGTAAATTTTTAGTGTAGTGGGTAACATCTGCACTTTTTACAATTCATGCATGCATTCGGAAATATTTACAGCACAAACATTTTTGAGGTCGTTACCTTGATAATATTCTCAATATTCCTACCACTGCACATTTATTATATCATTTCTCGTAGCATGTTCTATTGTCATCAGAACGATCGATAACATGTTTGGGGAATAACATTTTGGGGTGTTATGGCTGACTACTAACACGAAATAGCACAATTAATCACCGAGGACATGTTGCTTTATTCTAATTCAGCGAGCCAAACAATTGCATAAAGTGAGAATACTCAAACATAGACGCGGTTTCGGGCTACTTAAGACCATCAAGTTCAAACCCTAGTTATGCGTGGGCTGAACATTTCTTAGAATTTTAGAGTAAGTTCATATCTGTAACATGATTTTGATATTCTTTTCACCTTGTAGTTTTCAGTACTACCGTATGTCGTGGTTTTATAAAAGTGAGAAGATCAAAATTCAGACATTTTACTGTGTACGTATAACTCAACCACGATGTTATAGCACTTGACCTCCATTAACCTTAATCGGAAATACGCGGTGACGTCACGGTAAACAGTTATAAATAGGGTTCGAACTTCCATACAGCTATCGTGAAATGAGTCGATCACAAGTTACGTGCCACATGGGCAGAGCGTGTCGTCATTGCGCGAGCACAGGCGACAGCATAATGCACACTGCCTACAGTGCATAGTATCTCTCGAATATGTTCACAGAGTAAAATACCTGCAGCACGAAAATCGAAATATTCACGTATTGGTAAACTTTTACAAGAATTTGGGAGCGAATATTTTACTGTACATGGCGACAGCATTGAGTGTAAGTTATTCAGCAACGTTATCTACAACCTTCCTACGTCGACTGTACCTTGCCTACTCTGTGCTGTGATCATGTGACAGACTGACCCCTCCCACTTCCTATAGTCCAAACTCCGCAACCTTTTGTTTCCTCTATGAAGGTTCGCTCCCTAGTTATAACGTACTGTCCTTATCTCCCTCCCCAACTACCAACAGACCAAGGCGCCCTCGTTCCCTGGGAATATAGTATTGTGGTCGAGCTAAGTGCAAGCTGTTTAAAGGTTTCATTCTGGACATCCGTAACATTGCTTTTATTCTCGCTTCATTTTGCACGTAGCAGTCTAATTATACGCGGAGTAGCCTCTTCTTCCTTCCAATCACTCACTAGAGTGCCTATGTGTCCACTATTTATCGAACAGAGGACTTCTCTTCTATCGCTCTCAACAGCAACACTTACTGTATGTCCTAAAAAAAAAAAAAAAAAAAAAAAACTTTTAAATCCTGGCTTTGTCACGATAAGCACAGTAAAGCAAATTAGTATGTCGAATGGGAAACAAAAAGAGCATAAGACAGAAAACAAAAAGGTGAACAGCAAACTCCTTAAAATAGCTTCCAATCATGCACACATCAACAGACGTTCGATTTATTCGAATGCCCAAGTAATCCAGTATAAACTTAAGCCACCACGATTTAAAAACCATTGGTCTGGGTTGTATTTGAACCCGCGACCTTCGGATCAGTAGGCAAATGTCTAACCAACCGAGGTAGTCAGACAGACATATGCCGAAAATCATCTTATATGAATGGTCACTTTTGCTCGTAAACGTTACTACATGAGGGCTTTGTTCGAAATGCAAAGATGTCAGATGGGCTAATGTATCAGCGAAGTTGGCTACACTGATTTCAGAAGCAAAATCCTCCATGAAAGTTTCCTTCACGGCTTTGAGTAAACGGGAGACGGATGTAGCTTGTGTGTTTAAATAGAGAGAGAGAGAGAGAGAGAGAGAGAGAGAGACGGAGAGAGAGAGAAGAAAGGAAAGAAAGAAAACTATCTGGCAGCCGTAATCCCTTAGTTAAACGTTTATTTTGTTAGCTACTCGCTCCTGGTTCGCGTGTGTTGACATCCAGGTGTGGGCGGGAAGGGAATGGAAGGGAATGGAAGGGAAGGGAAGGGAAGGGCAGGGTGGATAGAATATGATGAAGAGTCCGGCCACAGCAATTGATACCCGGACCCCACACGTCCCTCTCAAGCGTGTTATTTTAGCAGCTCTTCGTTCTAATTGGCTACGACTTATGTGTTCGTTTGTTTTTCAAAGAGTTGCTGCCAGACTTGCATCCTGGGGGGTGTGATGGCAATCACGGGAGTCCGCTGCTTGAAATATTAGCCCTCTGCTAAATAAATCTCCTCTTGGTTACTGGCTATTTCAATATCAAACGTATATACTGTAGCCTTTGCATTGCCAAAGTAGTTCCAGTAATTCACCTGCAAGGACGCTGTTTCCAAGGAGACTTTTCAAGACTAAACTCTGTTAACCCTAGAACGCTAAGCCTCGTTATTTTTACGACGCACGATTGGCAATCCTGCTTTTACTGCTATAGTTTTCGCGCCACAGTTATTTCCTTTTCAGTAGCTTCCTAGCTTTTGAAGAGCTTGGTCAGTGGGTGTGCATTGTCGAAATCGGGTGCAACCGTGCATTGTTAGTAAGTGCTTTGTCGTAAATTTTACGATGATTAGTGTTCACGTATCCAGAATTTCATAAGGAAACAGATTTATTTTTGTAATAATATGAATTCAGGAAAACAGGACGTGTAATAACAATTCAGGAAAGCAGTTGAATCATTTCTGTCGATCGTTTCAGATGAGTATTCTGCGTGCAGACGACCCAAATTTTGGAAAAAAAGATTATAGCAATGCTTCTTGAAGAAGATAGTAGCCCCCAGATTGATTTTAGCTCCGACGAAGAAATTGATAATGTGGAGTCTGATGATGTAATAATGACTGATACAGATGGTGAAGATATGGCAGGACGAAATATTGATATGTGTATGAGAAACGATGAAAATTCTCCTCTACCTAGGCAAAGAATGTCGCCATGGATACTGCAAAGAACATGGGCAAATCTCTGCACAAATTGATGTGAGTGAGGCGAGATAGAACTGTCTTTGTTGTCTCATAACAGTTTAAATGAGTCAAGATAATATTTTATGAGGCAGGCATAAACATTTGTGAGATAATAGTAATGTATTTTGTAATAGAAATAAACAGTAGTAAATTTTACGAGGCTTAGTGTTTATGTACTATAGGAATAGGGTTAGTGTTCCAGGGTTAAAAATGCGTTTTCATATTTATGACTGAATACTATTTAGAGGTTTTGTAAATTAGAATGTATTCTAATTACTTTGCAGTAGTTTAGGAGATAGGTAGATATTTCTGCACACGTTTCACTGGAACTTTGTCAAGGGGACACTCAACCCAACATACAAAAAAATTGCATCTTGTGTTTTGTTATACTGAAGCTATTCAAATACCAAAGCTGCTTGTTGAAATTCGAACTCTAACATACACGGTTTAAAAATTCTAAATATATGCAGGGTCATGATGCACAAACTGGAGCCAAAAGATAAGCTGTGCATTTATCATTTATTTCAAACACTTACGCACTAGCCTTGAGTTACTTGTGGTTCTGGAGTCGACTGCTCAGCAGAAATCGATAGTATCTAATGGAAAATAATTAAAATATATGAAGCTGCAGGTAAATGTCTAGTTTCAGAGTGATGTAGCTTTTGGAATTCCTCTCTGCCGACTACAAAAAAGGGCTGATTCTTTAGTGCGTTACAGCCGCCTTATACCGCTATTGCATGAAAAGAAATAATTGGGAATGGAAATTCGGGAAGGAAATGTTCCAGACCTAGGTTTAGGGTGCCTTCCCAGCACTTGATAGGATAGTTATGAAGACTGAGTAAAACCTGAAGAAACCTTAGTCAGGAAGGAAGGGACTGCGAGCTTTCTGAGTCTGTCATAATGACCTCGGATAATGTTGGATAACCACTTCTGACAGGGCAAACTCGCAGTAAGAAATTTCAAAATTATAAGTTGTTGATAATTATGAAAAAAAGTTATTTCGTATTTATAATTATCTATTATTGCCTTTGGAGCAGTAAAAATGTACTTTATAAATGACGGTGACATTATTTGGCCGGCAGACGGTAAAGTCTGAGATAAAAGGTGTTTAAGGTACGAACTTAAGAGCCGGAGCTCAGCGGTTCAAATCCTGCGAGAACCGTCCTCCCATACTGGCGTTTTCCCCAATCCAGTTATTTTCCTAGGTGGGGGTGGGTGTTTCCTTAAACTACATACAGTAGGAACGTGATTAAAAAAACACACACACACACACACACACACACACACACACACACACACACACACACACACACACACACACACACACACACACACACACACACACACACACACACACACACACACACACACACACACACACACACACACACACACACACACACACACACACACACACACACACACACACACACACACACACACACACACACACACACACACACACACACACACACACACACACACACACACACACACACACACACACACACACACACACACACACACACACACACACACACACACACACACACACACACACACACACACACACACACACACACACACACACACACACACACACACACACACACACACACACACACACACACACACACACACACACACACACACACACACACACACACACACACACACACACACACACACACACACACACACACACACACACACACACACACACACACACACACACACACACACACACACACACACACACACACACACACACACACACACACACACACACACACACACACACACACACACACACACACACACACACACACGCGCGCGCGCGCGCACTAAAGGATGCTGTTTCCTTCCGTCTACTTAATCCCTTGCAGCCCAGCGAGTCCAAATGGACCCGCGAACTTTATTTAACTTTTAGTAAGTGTTCACGAATGTCCAGTGACACCACAAGGCACCACGGCGTTTCTGTGCATTTTCCTCTGAAACAGAGGGTAGCATTGACCAGAACTTCCTTTAGCTTTGTATCCCCTCGGAAGTGTAATGCATTACTTTCAGCTGTTTGGGACTTGAAATTTGTATTTATGTTGAGGTAAGTTTCTAATGTTCATATTTAAAAGAATTTTTATTATTTCTGTGTTGAACAGGGATCACAAATAACATAGGGAACCTCATTAGTGTGATATTAGCTCAAGTATTGGTTCAACTTGGTCCCAGGGAGAGACGGCGATGGCAGTTTGTAAATGAAGTTATGTGTAAAACTCTGCACCAAAATAACTAGGTTTTGCTTTCAGCTGTCTAAATTATTGTAGGAGGAAATGCTGTAGTACCAAGTGAATAGTGAATAGCTATCTCATGACATATTTTGGGAATTATCAAATCAGCAAGTTGAAAATTTCAATGTGAAATCCCGAATAATACGTCGGAAAGGTATAAATCCCGAAATGAAATTGTTTTCTGTTGTACCATAACAAACGATTATTTTCATTATATATTTTTACACAATATTGATTTGATTTGTCATGTAGTAGTCGAATAACCGTACATTATACTTTGTGACACTAAATCCACTTGACAGATGGTAAGCAGTAAGAATATAAAGACAACACTCAGCTGTTTCTAACACAAGTATAAGTCCAATGTTTGTTACCTTAATGGTGTTTTTCCATGCTAATATGGCGAATCGTATGTCACATTTTGTTTATCAATCAACAGAATCCTTGCATCTTGTACCAACTGAACCACATGGACCCAGTTATAGAGGAAACAGCTTATTGGAATACCCGAAAAACAAATAGTGATACTTTCCCAACATTATGCTGCAGTCTGGTTATATGTGGTGATATTCCATCTGTTATGTTGCATTAGTACCACCAACTGTTCTAAAATATAACCGTGGTAAAGCTACGACCATAGTTGGTGTTATTGCATCCCTTATGCTGCCACAGAAGCACTTGCTTTTGAACCCGTTGCAGAGAAGCCAATCGACAGATTTTAAAACAAGGTTCTGTTTAGACGTAATATTAATTAATCAATCTATGGACTCATTACATTGCTCGTGTGTGCGTGGTTTAGTCCTGAATTGTTTTAGAGCACTATATACAGTTACCTTGTTATTTTTGTGTTTGCAACACAGCAGTGCATTAAATATATATTACAATATTTAGCGTTCGTAAGTGCTTTTATCCAAAACTGTTATTACAAGAACAAGATTTGCCGAAGTTGAGTTATGTTCATATGTTGTGTGGTAACGATGTCCAAACATTATTATCGTTTGAAAGCATGTTATTTTAACCCTGTGATATTTGAGGTTAGTGATAATCCTTTTATTAAGTAGGTTGGCAGTACTGCTTTTAGGTGTAATGTCCACTGCAGTTTAGTATAGTGTCGGCCATATTGAATTCTTGGTAAGTGCCGATAAGCTGCTTCCCCTTTGAAAAAGTTCCTAATTCAGCACCAACATTTTCAAATTTAAGGCTTGCTTGCATTTTAAGCCTAAAATAACACTTTTTCGAAAACATCTATAATTTGGGCTGGAAAGAGTAACTTGGTTACTAAGCGTTCAGCTACAGTCCTTTGCAGATTGCTTTGTATGTATCAAGAAAACAATTTCAAACTTCATTTAAAACGCATGTGCCACAGTTGTAACTGGTTTTGAAATGGAAGGCTGTTCTTTGTCTTAGGGCGAATTAGATGCTTCGTTGCGCTTTTTTCCGACTCCACTCACTGTTGTATATCCAGGATTCCAATGAAGCATGCATGGGTCTCCCCTGTGTTGTGTAACCTTTGCCTCGCCTCATTCAGGGGCTATATTTAACCAATACTTTTGTTATACTTGGAGATATGTTTATTTTCTACAAGAGCATCTGTCCGTGAAGAGATAGTGCTGGTGCATCTGGTGATTATAATTCGTTTTCTTTCTTCGGACCTCGAGACGTGGGACGGGGATTTCCTTGAATTTTACAAAAGCCATCTCTGTTTGTATGACAGTCCCTGGCCAATGTTAAGCTGGCATTTTAATGCGGTTATTCATTAACTTGTAGAGTCAAGGTCATTACGTCGTACACGAGCAGTGCTGCCATAATCACCACCCACGTACTTTCTGCTCTTATGTGGAGTTCAGCTTCACTTTTACTGATCAATATGAACCTAACATTTAAAACAGGACCTACTTAAGCTTCCAAATGGAATAATCTAACCAATTAAACTGTGATAAGCTTTAGCCAAAGGGAAAATGTACCAAATCAACCCTGCTTCGATGTTCTCTTTTCCGATTTTACTCTTTGTCTCTGCATGCGAGCAATTTATTTCAATACTAGCTAAACCCACATCTGTACCCACGTTCTTGCGTTAAATGCGATTTGTCTTCTTCTCTCTTCTTTCCCACTGTCTCTCCTCAAAATTCACCCCTCTTTATTCCTCTCTTTCCCATTCCAACCTTTTCATCGTTCCCAGCCTCCCTCTCCCGTTCTCTCTGTGCAATTTCGGTGTTATGTGTTTTCTATATATTCTATTTTCTAAATGGGACCAGAGTATTATGACAAAATGACAAAATCAGTCCGGTTACTTTTCTAGTACTTTGTTTTCTAAAATTTTACCACGAATACAGTTTTCTTCTTGTTGTTAACGCAGTCTACAGTCTTTCGGACTTTCATAACTCGTAATGTTTACTTCTCGTAACCTTGGGGCCCTAATGACCAAGTTGTCGACGGGGCCTTAAACCTGACACACTCACTCGTAACCTTACTCAGTCCTCTTAATGTCTTTCTTCACTTTCTCTGTATTTCATACACAAACTACGTCCGTACGGCACTCGTTAAGTCTTCTTACGATGCACTGACACACTGACCAACTCGTGTAGGTAACTGCAAGTTCCTGGCCTTCTTATATATCGGGGATGACGTCACACGGACCTTTCTCGACTTCCGCATACACGCTGGCGATCATGTGACCAGATCTTTCTCTAAAGTTCTGGAGAAAGCCCCTTTTGTGTAGCCGCTTCCATTGTTGTTTGTCACGTACACACAGTCGCGCGTGAGTGGTGTGAGGAGGTTTAACTGTGAGGCCTTTGATACGCGCAGCGCCTGGTATGTGGTGCGAAGCAGCCCGGATCTGACAGTCCTGTGTTTTGCACCGAGCCCGGCGTCACAGCATGTTATACACCAAGCTTCTCTTTCGATATTCTTGCTTGAAAAGGTAACACTCGCACTCCTGACCGTCCTTGTAAGTCAAGATCTACCGAATGGCCCCTGTATACTTTGATTGCGGCCATACAGGACACCCTGGCTAAAATAGGAGAACGGGCGCAGCATGTGGTCAGCTTGACGCCTCCCCTGTCGCTTCCGAGACCAGTCATTTTTCACCATTTAGTTTATAAGATGGTCCCCAAATCCACCCTTGATTTTCAAAATGTATCGCTAATTTCTTTTCCATGATATATATCTACATATGCATATGTATTACCCGTATTTCGAAGGAATTGCAATGCTAAGTTACTTTTTTTAACAATGATGCATAAAAATTCCGAATTGTTTTTCTTATGGAATGTTCTCCGATACTTGCCATTAAGGACTGCCGAACTGTTCATTCGAAATGATCAGCCTCCTTTATACTGATAGCTCAATATGTATGACTTTAAAGTGCTTTTATAGAATTTACGAGACAATTTTCCATTGAAACCATGAAAAAATTCTTCTCAACTACATCCTTAAAACCGAAACACGCAGCAAAGGTTCTCTCTTGGAAGAAAGAGCGACTGAATCTTGAGCAGAACAGACTTGTCTACATTGTACGAAATTTCTAGGTAGGATCAGGATTTACTAAACCATTGCTGCATTTTCCATCTCTGCCCACACAGGAAAATGAGCTGAGTGTAGTATTGGTGAACCATGTGGTCTGTGGTACGGTTCACTGCAGCACGGCCCCTCTAATGTAATTGGTCCCCTTACTACCTCATTAAGACTGAGTGCCCCGTAAAGGATCTCTCAATAGCGTGAAATTCCTCATTTTGGTAACGGAGATCGAACACGGACTCCCCACTGAACAGCAGGAACTATTGCCACTACAGAGCTACGGGGACGATAATGCTGAATTTATTAGGTATTTCTTAAAGAAATTTTACCCAAGAAGTTCAGATATCTAATAACAAAGAGAATTCTGATTTTCGCGTGTTTTTCAGAACGTCACTAAGGCTGGACCATTTAGCATTTAACAAAGGCTTTTATGAAGCTTAAGTTTTAAAATTGAACACTTTTAAATGCCAAAATAACATTTTAATCCATCTGTAACGTTCATGATTAAGAAATTATGCCTCATTATAATCAGTTAAATATTGGGGAAAGTGCAGAAAGTCGGAGCTGATACGTGATTGCAAAAAATGAAAGACAGGCTACCAAGGAAGTTGACCGCTGGAGGAAATCGATGGTCCCCAATCTGATTCAAGTAAAATGTGCAAAAACATTATGCATATTCTGTTTCTACAGTTCGATTAATTCTATATTTATTTCTCTGAATTCTTCACAGAAGTTACATATGCTTTTCCCACTTTTTTGGTTACTCTGAGGTATTAATAGCTTTAGAATGTGTAAAAGGAATTTAAATCACTTGGTGAAACTAAAACATTCCTGATCAAAATGACTCCTACATTGATACATTTAGTAACTTTATGACAAACAACTGGTTGCCCCATCTTAAAGGAATGCCATCTCACTGAATTCCAAGAGCTATGCTTTACTACCAACCTCTGGGACGTCCAAAAAAGCGTTGGATGGAAAACTCCTTGAGATCGTAACAGGCCAACTAGAGCAATATTTGCATGGAAAAAGAAGAAGTAGTAGAAGATGATGATGAAGAAGAAAAAGAATGGCATACAGGGTCGAATTTGGAACAGCACTGATTACACATGGACCACAGGATAGTCTACCTGCATGACCACCATTGCGTAGTCGCCACACACGTTTTGGAATCTACCGCTTTAGGCAGTTCCGTAACGTTTTTATTAGTCAGACGGAGGCAAATATTTCGTGCAAACCGCTCCAACAAGTTGCGCATTTAGTTCAAAATACGATTAAACTATAGTCTCTCTTGGACTGAAGCGTTGTGGTGTGAAAATCCTGTTCCAAGCTGCACCACATCATTAAATATTCCCTGGCCCACATAAACATATCACCTACACGTTGTAGTTGTTGATCTGGGGAGATAACCCAACTCCTACACCCCCATACACTCGAAGGCTGAAGAAACGCAAACAGAACCCGCTGGTATACGGCATCTTGAATACAACAAGTTACAACGGATCTAAGGTGTTTTATGTTTGGCCAATTTTATTGAAACTATATCAAAGATTATCAAAAATCTTTGCGAAGACGTGAATTCATGTTTTTATATTGTATATAGTGATATGCGTATCCATGATAGATTTTAGCACCTGACAATGCTGTGGCATGTACTTTGCTATAAAAGTTTTAATTAAAACGCCCCATTTATAGCCAACTACTGTTTGAAATCACTACGTGCGTCACTTATTTTGATTGCGTTACATATTTTATACACTCATTAATCGCATATAGCTACTTAAAAGCATAAAACTTAACACGCATAAAACTTGCCGTTAGTAGGGTAAGATTTTTCTGGAGCAATAGAAATCACAAATTTGACCTGTAATCTGTCAAATAAAGCAGTAGACCATTCACTATCGGCTAATCAGCTTGAGCAACCATTGGGGAGGGGCTCAAGTTGTGTCTAACTTCCGACGTACTCAGGCTTTACGGTTTCGAAGTAACTGTAGCAGAAAATGCTCAGCCATTCCTCGACGGCGACTGCTTGATTAATTTAACCCGAGCGCGGCCTTGCAGCGCCGTGGCTGCCGATAATCGATCAACAAACATTTGTGTAAGGCACGAAACACACGAGAGGGAGAACGGGCATTTTAGAAATATACACTCCATTATTAACATAAATCCCGCCTATTTATCACTCCCCAAAACAATGTTCCTACTTATGTATTCCAATCTCAAGGTTGGTAATTCGTATCTAAAATACAGGTGGTAGTCTTGTATTGCTATCAATGCAAAGATAAATTCAGTAACAGTTGCGCACTACAATGCCACGAATTGTGGGGTTAATATAACTGATTAAACGGCCAATCGGAATAAGTTAGTCATCATCTAGAGCTGGGATACCAATGGAGTGGGGTTTAACCCATCCTCCTACTTTATTCTTCGGTTTGCCTAGTGTCCAAGGAGCCCATTCCCTTAGCACTGTGTCGCAGTGAAGTGCTACCACAATAGGTATCCTTGAATTGGCAGAAATAATTCCTGCAGCGGTACACCACGCTGTCTAAGGCAGGAAAACTTCACGTAAGGAAGGCCTGCAATATCCGAGACTAATACGTATTTGAAATTATAAATTAGTGCGCTCATATGACCGTGAAGTGTTCAACGTGACTAGAGAACTAAGATGAATATAATTTAATTGTAATACCAAAATAATAAGCAGTTCTATCTTATTTTTCCGACTTAAATTCGAAAATCTATGCGTAAATATGACATCATTTTAGTAAGTCTCCTTTCTGGTTTCATAAATCCTTTATAAGGCTGGTTTACAAATTATCCTGAATCTTTGTATATTCTACACAATCATCTATATATTGCACTAAATTAAAAAATATGAATTCTAAAATGGTTAATTGCCCCACTTCTAAATATGACTAATGTTGTACATTATTATACTTGGTCAAATATCCTTATATTATGCATTATTTAACCTTTCTTAGTCGTGTGTAACACTAGAACTGTCGAGCTGTCCTTTTGACAGCTTTGTAGTTTTTAATGTCCTGTTTCTGCTAGAGATTACAATCGCACATTATTTAAAGTTAGTGACTTTTTATAAGCTTTTACATAGGTCATACAAAATTAGGTATACTTAATTTGATGAAATAGTTTTATTTTTATCAGTATGTACTTAAAACCGCCAAGCGGTCATCTTGACCGCTAACATATATAGTGTCAGTATAATCAAATTTAGAGAATAATGCTATTGTTTAATTCCCTTTTTGTAACTGCTATTGCATATGAAGCTGAAATTTGAACTAAATAACGCATTATCATCATGAGACGAGATATAAGCTTCGCCTGAAAATGTGCAAATTGAAGGCATAATCATCCACATTCTAATCACTATTATTATTACTACTATTACTATTCCTGGGCATTATCATTCGATGGATTTGAAATTTTAAAGCATACTCACACAACCGACATGACTGTGCTCCCATAGAGAACTTATGCTTCGTCAAATGGAACATCATTATTCATTTTTCTTTTATTTGTTAACCGTGCAAACAGAATGGAATTTGAAAACTTTAAGAGATTTGACTACGGCTCAAAGTCTATTGTATTCCCCTATTCTCCTGGTACCTACAAGAAGATAAACAATAAGATAATTTCTGCAAATGTTTATCTCAGCTAACACGAAGAAGATAAAGGAATAAGACTTTGTAAGAATGGTTAGGACAAGAGTAGAGAAAGTCATGTGAGTGCAGCATATCAGATTTTTCAAATTGTGTTTATGATGTAAAAATGAAACATTTAAATTTAGATGTTCTTTTCTCTTACAGAAGCTGGATCTAACTCAAAATGAATTCCCAACATTTATCGGGAACAAACAGTACATTCTGGGGAAGCAGGAGCACTTCCTGAACGTGATGGTGTAGGTACCTATGCAGCAGCACCCCCGCCTGATGAAGGCTAGAAATTACAATTCAAGGATGGAGTAACACTGTGCACAGAAGGTGAATTTGATGTTTCTTCACGAGGTAAAATCGCTCAGCAGAACAGTGAAGGGCGTACACCATACTCAAAGATACGTGTGACTAAGGTTAGCATAGTGACTGCACAGAGTCCATTCATGGTGTATGTGCGTCCAGGTCCAATACACGATTTCCAAAACATTCTTGATTTAACAACCATCAATTCACATATCATTTTCAAGGGTGTAACAGGAAGTTTGATAAGTCGTAGAAATGATATCGTTAAACATGCAGAAGAATTATGTAAAGAGTATATGAAATCCGGAAATAGTCAAGCAGCCTAAATGAAAAGGGAAATAAAGAAGAGGAGGAAGAAAGCAAGGAGCTGTAAATAGCACAGAAGGTTAGAGACTACAGCGCCAAATGAAGACATTCTGGAACAAAACCACTAACAAATACAAAAAGTTTCTGTGGACCTTTAACCTACAACGTAATAAATAGGATAATATGTAAATAGAACCTCTTCAGATTAAGATCTAAAAGACGAGAGTAGGGTAGGAGGAAGTTAAAATGTGACATCCTTCTCCATGAAAACAGCAATGCTTTATATTTTACCATTTTTCTTACATATCACTTCCTTATTTTACATCACTTCTTTAGAGTGGTCTAATAGCCATAACTATAGAACTAGACGGGCTCTGGACTGGCAAATAACTAAAAATCTGTGATCGGTGTAAGTTCATAATAAGAAATGTAGAAACAAGCAAATATACGAAAATACCAATAAATATATTGAACATCATATACCAAGGTTTATTATTTAAACAATTCCAAGTAAAGTCGTATTTAGAAGTGAGTCACTTAGTGTTGTAAGATCTTGCATTTAAAATAGTGCTAATGATAAACTAAGATAATTTGGAACAATAGGCTATCAGCAGCGGTCACTGGCGGTTCTAAGCATACTAGTTCCGGCGGTTCTAGTATTGTTCTATAGCTTCATCAGCAGACTGTGTTTTTACAACAATCTTATAATGGGCAACTATCCAACTACTGAAATTTCCCTCCAAACATCCCTTGAAGTATAAATATAAGGGATTATCTAAAACATACTACCAAATTCATGAACAATTTGCTTCAAGTTTAGGGAAAAATCACCATTGTTATGTTTAAATTCTTTGTTTAAAAATACAATTCATGGTTAGAAAAAATTCAAAAGAAAGTTCATAATTTGACTAATAATTATTGTGTTAGTCACGTAATACTTAAAAATAATGCTGTATCAGGTTTATAAAATTGTATCGCGCGTATAGCTGTTATGAATGCCATTAATTGAACTTCGTATCATTACAAATACAGTGTTAAATAGGCGTTAGTGCCATTGTATATTTATTGAGAACGGTTCACAGTGCCAGTAACAGCCGCTAAATATTTCTTTATCCCCTGATAAAAGTTTTAACGAAAATTTATCAGTATGCGTATATTTTGTGTTATGCCTATATTCAGGAAAGTCCTTGGACACTTTGTGACGAGTAACTAATGTAAATATATTGGCGCGCGCACACACACGCACACGCGCACAAGAATATCACACACAATCTCACACACACAAAGACACAAAAATCACACAATCACACACACACCCCCACCCCCACCCACACACACCCAAACATACACATCCAAACACACCCACACACACACAATTACACACACACACAATTACACACACAATCACACCCACCCAGACACACACAATCACACTCACTCACACACACGCACACAATCACACCCACACACACGCACACACCAAGAGGTTGGTAAACCTTTCTTCCTCAATGCTACTGCGCAACATTTTATTGCACTGAAGCAAACTTTCCATAAACATGTTTTCATTTTGCTTTTTACATTTTTCATCGTAAAAAAGTTCATGAATTGCAAAACATTTCTCATTTATATCTAATTTGGTACAATTTTCACATTTAGAGTAAATTTCACACTAAACAGTGGTTTTCAGGTCATGAAAGATGAAAGTGCAGCAGTAAGGCTTCCATGAGCATTTCGCGCTCTATCGCATTTCCTTAAGGACTTACAACCGCAGCTACAGACGAGAACGCCTTGCATATATTTTCTTAAATTTGTTCGTCATGTCTTAGAGGTTTTGTTCACGAGTTAAGAGAAGGTTAAGGGTCTTGTGGTGTAAAGTGTACGTGGTGTGTTCCTTGATCTGTCGTTGAAAATTATAGCTCTTCCAATGAAGCAGTCGTAAAAAGGGCCGCTGCGGAACAACATTCCTCACTGTGTTGTTACAAAAACTTAAGCTATACAGGAACTGACTTTAATTATTCTTTGGTAGAGGCGCATTTACGTTGTTTTGTTGCAATGCAGCAGCTCGCCGCATATCTTCAACCTAATTGCTCCAAGTTTATGCCACCAAAGCGACGGCCACCCTGAAACCCAGATTTAAACACGACCATCTGCTTTCGTCCATAGCAATGATGCTGAATCATTGACAAGAGCAAGAATGCTCCATATATAACTGTAAAGGAAGAATGTTACTAAACAATTCAATGTCATAGCCGGGATTTGAACCAACATATCTTCCAGTCTCCATTCCGTTTCTCTAACCATTGAGCTACCATGACAATCTATCGGTGCCACACTAAATTCTCAAACTGACTCGCAGAGAATTGCCTTGGACAATTTAGTGTAGTGCCGGCATATTGCCATGGTGTCTCAGTGATTAGAGCAAGGGACGAAGATTGAAAGATCCGTTGGTTCAAATACCGACTATGACACTGTATTTTTCAGATTCATACCTTGTCATATACGTGGCTAGTGTAAAAGATCAATTCGTTTCCATTTTCTATATAGCTAATTGTTAACGACACGATACTGTCATACGCCAGAATCACGTCAGCGCTGTCAGCATGCCGGAATTTTGTCCCGGAGGAGTTTTTACATGCCAGTAAATGTGACTTAAGAGTATCGTATTTTAGACAAAGAGAAGGCACATTATCTTCTCTCTCTTTAATGCCGTTTTATACAGCAAGCAGGTTTTCTGGGTGATCGAAGGTGCGTACACTCCTTTTCTCTTTTGTATCAGGTGCTAGGATCTCAGATAAGCTCAGCGCAGGTGCAAAGGTGCCGATAAATGAGAACAGGTGAGTGTGTAAACCATGCAACAGATAACCATCTGTGTTAATTGGCTTTCTTACATAGTTTTTGTATTCGCTATTCGGTCAATACAGCACCTGGGTAGGAGGAAATGCAGTTTTCGCGATGTCAGCCACACGTAGCTGGTTAAATTTGAAACTTTCAGATTAGTATCTCTTGCTGTAACAACGGCCATGTCTATCTCATGCTCCAGCTGTCATTTGTATCACGCCCATTTTTGTTGCATCACAACAAATTAACATTTATTTTTAATACGAATTGTAGGCCTTTTATAAGATTATTCGTTTGTGAATTACTCCCTATAGTAAATGTTTTTCTAAACGAAACTTGGGTGCTATATTTTTGTAACATCTGAAAATGCCCAATTCTGACATTCTTAATGTGATATCATTACTGATGAACTCCAACTTCTTACCTAGACAAATGGGAGATGTTTCGACTAAAACATGTACTAAAAGGCCCGTTTTCACTGGCGATTGACGATGTTTGCTTTCGGAGTTATGAGAGCTCTTTAATGCACAAGGGGCTCGTTTGGAAATCATATGATTATGAAGATTCTGATAATGAAGAGTTTGAAACATTGACTTTTACCGTAAGTTACTAGTTTGTAAGGGTGCTAGTCAACAATTTGCAAGTGAAATTGCTTGTAATTTCCTATTTCTACTAAAACAAGGATAGCACCATAGCTCTGCTTATGATGGAATTTTTACATTTTCCAGGAAATTTCACATTTAGAATCATAACTAGACAATTAAAGAAATATTCTGTAAAAAACATGTTTCATACTTTTGATTTCCATAAAGTCTTACGTTTCTTTCAAAGATTATGTGCATGTTGTGTTTGAACAGGTCAGCTACTGAAAGACAGCGTGCATCTTACAACCCGTATTACATAGAAGCATTCAATTGTTATACACCAATAAATTGCATATTTTGGGGGTATTTAAGGTATTGGCAGATGTCCAAAACTATTTTAAAACGAAAAAAGCATTCAAATTTGGAAAATATTGACCCAAGCTGTTATTAAGATTGTCAGGTAGTTGGTTCGTTTTCGTATGAATTATTAAACCAGGTATAGTTCGAATAAAAGTCGGCTTTCCAGTTCCTTACAAAGCGACTGCTTTATTTATGTGACAAGTTACCGCAAGGCTAGAATCAAAGAAGTCGAAATGGAAACGGAAAGAACGGACTAACTATACTCATATCAGTATCTTTACACGGTAGAAAATTTAATTGTTGTTTCCTTAGCGTTTGTAGATTTTTACAACTCGTATTTCAGGTGGAAATACTGTGCTGATTAGTTACTAGCCTGTAGAGTAACATTTAGTATTATTACGGTCTACCTTCGGTGCCACTTTTGGTCCAACTGTCGACAAGAATGTAATTCTTGAGTAATGTTAAACCATTTCTAGAAATCTGAAAGAGTAATGTCAGCACAATAGAAAGAGTGCCTATTTAAAGGAATATCCAAAGACACCTTGATAGAGAAGGTCCTAACAATGTCAGCACGCACACATTACAGTGTTGTCAAAGCGAGCACATCGCCGGCAATCGACTCTGTATGTCTTCCTAGAGGGGAAGCCAAAGGAACTCAAAGTGCTCAAAGCTTTGCGTAAGATGTTTGCTGCTCTTTTGTCGGTGCGCTCAGCCTGTGGCTTGTCATCATACGCCTAAGTATCGCAACTGAATAATCCTTTATAAGAATAGTCATACTTTCCAGGACATGATTCTTTGAAAATCAAAAGGAAATGGTTCTTTGCACCACTATAAAGGTAACACTTATAGTTCTAAAGTAACAGTTTCACTCAAGATCTGGTTATATTACAGTGCTGAAAATTTAGCTATTAATAGACCGTGTAACAGGGAAAAAATAGCTTAAACAGATCTTAAAAAATTAAAATGCAGATACGAATCATCTATGGACAGATTAAGTGGGCATGTAGGTACTATTAATTCCTGTACACTTGAACATTTCCAAGGGCGCAACCCAAACTCTAGGGCCACCCGAAGCCAAAACAATACCCAAAACGTAACGCTTGAGAATAATTGCAAATCTATGAAGGGTAAAGATGTCTAATTCAGTGAACAAAGTGGCGCTTCCTGCCATGCTTTTATTCTGCAACAGTTAGTAGTTATGAAGTATCCAAAAGATAGCTGAACAGTTTTACTTTCCTTTCTCAGCAACTGCTGAGAATGGAACACGTTGTTCAATGATGCTTATGAAGCGATCAAGATTTTGTGAGCATTGCACTCCCTGCCGAAACAAAATTTTCAGTTAATTTTAAACACTTAATTGCAGGGAAATATAAAGGCAGTAATGTTAATAAAGGTTTGTATTTTGTAACGTAGATGAAGGTCAAGATACTCAATGCACATACGTCACCATTGTTTTTGAAATCAGAGAATTAGGATGCCACTATCATGGATTTAGGAATTCTATCACGCAT
Source organism: Tenodera sinensis (assembly GCA_030765045.1). Taxonomy (NCBI): domain Eukaryota; kingdom Metazoa; phylum Arthropoda; class Insecta; order Mantodea; family Mantidae; genus Tenodera; species Tenodera sinensis. The sequence goes on from CM060962.1 coordinate 37,977,418, forward strand.
TTAGGGGTCATCGTCACAATTTTTTTATTCTCAATCAGGTAAAATATGTTCTAGAACATTCTAATTGTGTTCTGGAATCGTTTTTAAAAGACTTTTGTCCATTTATGACCATTACACAACACTTATTCAAAACTATCACGGAATTAGGCAACCTTACCCTATATACTTAAAAAGATCTTAATTCTTCTAATCTATATCTTTTTGATTTCTTTATTGAGGTTCAAATCGCAAAGTGTTGTAAGTTAATGTGATAAGCAAACATGACGATCATTAGTGCAACAGCTGCCACCTGGTACAGTCCATTTTATAATTAGACTAACATCACAACTAAGATTCATATCAGTAAAGCGGAACCAGCACTTATCACGTCATTTTCTCCACTTGGGGAAGGTAATCTGATGCCTTTTATTGGCTAAAGTTAGACGCGAACCTCATTGCGGAGTAGCAACGAACTCTGCAACCAATGAATGATACTGTCGCGAATATCAGAACATCTTTCCCATGTGGAGTAAATCACGTGTAATAGCTGGCTTTGGTTCACTGTTGTGGACACCTTAGTTACGATCTCTGCCTAATTATACACCCTGAGATATATCCAAGCTTATATTAGTTACTTCGAGATATCGTAACTGCAACACTTCCTCAGTGATCGAGACAGAAATTGTGGTGGAGATTTCTAGCATGAAGAGGTCTGGCTCAACTTTCCTGTTTCATTATACACACAGGCAGTGTGTAAAAATTTATTAAGAACCACTTCGGATTGGAGAAGACAATTTGCATTCGAGGATTTGGTCACTGTGACACAGTAATAGAAATTAGGACAGATGAAAATTCCTTGCCAATGAATCTTTAGAATCTGATTCCAGTTTCCTAATTTCCTTCGATTTTTCCCGAAATTCTAACTCATTTAAGGAGAAAATTACCGTTTTTTTGTTGGCCACGCGTTATATTCAGTATTTATTGTAAAAATGGAACATACATTACTTTTTATGAAGCTCTAACTTTCTTCTGTCTGTCTAAGCGTAATGAATATTCAGTGCAGACTAGTGCTACTTCAAAACAAAACTTTAAAAATTTTCCTGTTAGGGGCAGTAAGCTTTGACCTTAAGAGTACTTCTTTCATAACAAAAAGTTAGAATATTGAAATGGGTTGCTGTTGCTACGTAGATATTTCTATCTTAAATTACTCTGAAACTTGCTCTGGGTGTTCTAATGCTTCTGGTTTCTTAAGGAAAGGAAATACATTCAAAAGTTTTTGAGCGTTAATGTATAGAATAACGCTGGTATGGATGACGATTATTTGCTGAATTGGGAAATATAATTAAAACAGAAATAATGATGTGTTACATTTTTTGGTATCGTATTCAGGTTAGAGGACGCCCTTCCACCTTCTTCCTTTTTCCTTATGCAATATCAGAGCAAAGGAATGCTTCAAACTGCTCCTTCATCGGACTTTCGCAGTCAGAAAGAATGGCTTTACAAACCTGATTTTATTTCAATTTTATTTAAGCATTTAGGAATCTTGACTACTTCCTTGCTGCAACCAAAATGACTACCTTTCTTCCATTTTACTGAACACTAATTCGATTTTCCGCCTCTTTAACGGTTTGATGTAAGGGTGATTGGAAAACTTACCGAGACTCGGCGATTCTTTTTCTCGTGTGTTTCAAGCTATTCTTGTGGGTCGAAGCCGAACAATTGACGAACACACGGGAGATTGTCTTTGAAACGCGGGTGGCGAGAAGGAAAGGGGCGCAGATAGGGTTTCCGCCTGTCACGTGTGCGTCACGTAATAAATAGAGGACCGATTCAATGCCAGAAGCAAGTAATTGTAAATTAGTTTCAATTACCAGGAAAACAGGCGGTTCCTTAACGTGGCTATAAAGCTTTTAATGGGAATGACAGCCAGAAATGCCTAACATGCAGTGAACAAAGTTGTTTTTGCGGGGTTTCGCACCGACTCTCATAAATGAACTTAATTATTTTATTTTCTTAGGAACACGTTTTCTGAGTTGAGGTTTTTTACTTTAAACTTCGCATCTTTGGAGTTCTTGGAGTTCTGCGGGACACATACCTTGAAAATAATTGAGCTAGCAAGTCTTGCTACGCTTGATTTAAAAGAGATTCTCTTAATGCGAGGTTTCTTTCAACTTCCGCTTACTTGACTATACTTTCACTCAGAATGCATGCTCATAGCAGCAGAGGGAAACAGAACTTTTAGATGAATACCAATGTAAGTAATTTTAACATGTAGCTATGTTGCTATTTTTATTGTATTTATTGTTAGTAGATTAATTAATAAAAATAATATCTAGGGTCTACCACGATTACTAATTGATTAACATATCACGGATGGGGTATACCTGTCAGTTAAGCTGAAGTACCAAGCATTCAGGTTTATTAAATAGTGAAAATTTTTAAACAATAGTCAATTAAATGAAAATTTGTCAAAAAGTCTGGCAACTGATAGCGCTAAATTAATTTTGTAGCCTATACTTTTTGCTACTAACACCCTGTTTAAATAGTAGGATTAGAGTACTAAAGTTATATTTATAATAGTAAGAAAATAATAGTACCTAATATAATTGATTAAAGTCATGGAACAGTAACTCTAAAGCTCTTTCTTGATGAGGTCCTTATTTGTGTCCATTGATTACAGAATGATCATTGTCTATAAATCTAGTTCCTTTTCGTTCCGAATTTATATTCAGAAAAACAAAATATAAGAGTCACCTGACCACAAATTACAGGAGTTTATCGCAAATTTTTATTTCGGGTGTACTAAAACACAATTTGGTAGATTTTTAGGCCACTGAATTAAGAAAACGGAAATTCAGTCTTATTTCAATCCATCTTCTCTGTGGTAATTTGAGTAATACAGGCGAACTGTCGTGGATGTAGCCAATAGGAAAAACGATAACTGATAGCCATTTTTTATCTGGTAATAGTGGTGGATGATACCATGAGTTACACCAGATGCGGGAGAAGTATTTTAATATTGGGCTCATTTCAGCTCATAAAATATAACAGTTGAATGGTTTTCAGAAAATATTGCGTGCCATAATTTCTGAACATAATTTGACCGATGCCCTTGCTTCTTCCTTTCGTATATTATAATGAAAAGGCAGCATAATTTTGGCACCAACGAAACAGGTAAGGTAATCAGGCCAGCAGTGCAGAGTGAGTAAGAGTCAAGTCAAAACAAATATATATGAATGCGATGCAACACTTGTGCTACCCCAGGGTTCTCGATTCGAAATGACTTCAAAATGAAGCAACTAGCATTTAATGCGACTCAGATATGAACACAGATCTGGTAGAAAAGTATTTATAGCATATGTGAACACATTATTTTTTAATTTAAGATGTTTTATTTTGGATGAGATGACTAGGGCTTCTTTCAGCCTTCCTTTTGTGTAGGCTTTACACTTCACCACTATCTTCGTATTGCTAAACACGACACTGTGGTCTTTCTCAATATAATGTTCAGTCCAGATTCTTCAGGTTGCATGAGCGCAATGTTCTGTAGCGCGTGTGGAAATAGAGCGTTGTGTTTGACTAACGTACGCTGCGTCACATTCACAAGGTGCATGAGAGCTAGGTTTTGTTTTACTGGCTTCACCTAATTTCTAATTTTAGGCCTGACTTGTGTTTGGTTTTAATCTTACATTTTTGGAGCAGTTTTGTTAATCTTCCTGAAAAATTGCCGGTGAAACGGTATGCAGGTTATGATGTCTGATTCGTCTTTCTCCTGAGTATCTGGTTTGGCTTCCTTTTTGGTCAGGCTTCTCAAAGCAGCTGTAATACCCTTGGCTGATAATCCATTCTATTGTGCGGCCTTTATGTGTTGAATTTGTTTGTAGGTTATCCGGAACGCATATATAAACCTCTGTTCACCAATGTGTTAAGGATTCCCATTCCTTTAGCTTTATAGTGGAAGCTATTTGAAATGTACATCGGTATGTGCATGACTGATTGTGAGATAGCCGGCATGACAGAGTTTGGTACCCATTTCTGGAAATAGGAAAGAGGCAGCTGTCTTCTCCTTTCGTGGTGAACTGTATTTTCGAAGTGTTGGTTTCCAGCAGACCACTTAACTGATGGAAGACTGAGAAAATGCATTTATTGTGCCGTTAGAAATGCTTAAGTGCTGAATTCAATACACTCTTGTATTTTAGTTTGAGGTGTTCTTACAAATATACCTATTTAAAAGAGAATTTGGCACCAAAACAGCCCACGAGGCTAAAGTTTTATCTCGGCATCTAGGTTACTTGCTGCTTCTTGAGGAGTTCGATACGAGGTAAAGTCTCAGCTGCAGCTTTTGGACCACATTGATTGTGTGTTTGCGTGTGTGTGTCCACGTGCGTGTGTATGTGTGAATACATGGGTAGGCGTTATTGCACGTGTACGTGTATATTGGTCTAGTTCCTGCTGTCATGTCAATTAGACGATGGTTACTTGACTGTATGGATTGCATTACTCATGTAATGAAAAACGTGTATGGTCTAGTTCCTGATATAATGTGAATGAAGTGACAAGTTACCCGAAGGTGCATTGTTCACGTAATGTATGTTGAATGTGGTTGAATTCGTTTAGAAGATGCTTAGGGTTCATTTACAGGAATGAATGGTCCAGAACCTCTCTCAATTTGGTTAGAAGTAAAATGTGGGAGGAGATGTTAAAAGCGATTCTAAAATTTCTTAGAGCTCAAAATAAGAGCTGAAGCTTTCATGAGTGTGCAATAACTACATTTTCTCGGATTTTTCTGTTTCGGGTAAATGGTTCGTTCAGAGCGTCGGTTTCTGATCACCAATTTACATTGTTAGAAAGTCCGAGAAAATGTAATCTTATTGTTCACTTTCAAATTCTTTTCGCTGTTTTAGAACCATTTATTCCAGAAGTTTGTCAAACGCTGCGACAATCTCTTCAATCTTTTTAGGCATCACGGTTAAAGACCTGATGAGTGTCTGAACTTCAATTTGTTAAAAGTGTTGGATACATATTTTGCTTACAGGACCGCTATCATATTGGATCAGATATAGGTATCTCTTATTCTTATCTTGCGAAATGAATAGTTTTCATCATAGTCAAGGTGTGAAGTTCTAGAATCTGTGTGATTTGTAACAAATGTTTTATATAGTACATCCTAAGCGGTTACAGTTACTTGAATGTAATCATCTTGAGCAGAATATTAATTAAGCATTGCGTTCCAACCCATATTTTCTCAAGCGAAGCATCATCAGGTCTAATTGATCGGCTAACAATGATTGCAGTGTCCTAATCGTAAGTTCAAATTCGTTCATGTGTTAGTATGTTTTCAGAGCGAATGTTTGCCTCCATTCTCCGAGGACAATGTAACAGAATCCATATCAATTTTAGTAGTCAGGTCACCGTCTTCTTCAGGATCGCGAACCTAGCACAAACCTTTGCTTCTGAAAATGTAGTTGCCTTCTCCATATCTGTTTATGATATAACCCCTTGTGGGAGCTCTCCTCCGAGACCAAAGCCATCATACGCAGCTGAAATAAACAGGCATTTACTCGCTTTGACAAAGGCATCGAAATTATTGCTGTAACATCCGTCTTCCAGAAGAAATTCCGGACCGATGTCCGCAAGGGTCCCCGGTTCAATCCGGCGCTATTCTCAGCTTTTGATACCATTCTTTGAATTCTGCATAATCCATCAGTGTTTACCCAGTGGTGGTATGTACGCTTTAAATTGAGATTTTCTTGTTTGAAGACCGCAATCATGTTTGAATTAACTGTCGTTAAATTTCGGGTTACTTTTGATATGAGTGTGTCATATACCATTGTACTGGAGTGCCACTGTATTCTGACCACGTTAGCATCTTTAAGCCTTCAAAAGAGATCGAATTCTATTTTTACGTTGTTAAAATCGTGTATGGCTTCATATGTGAATTTTGAGCTACCATTCCGATGTAGCATTCGAATTAGAAGTCCATCTTTGAAATTTGTGTCAACCGTGGGTAGATACATCGCGTTGGAAGGTCTCTCAGCTCGTATAATATCCACGAGAAACTTACGAAAAATTCTCGTACATAATACATATGACCGTTTTTACCATTAAACACCCCGTAGCAATACTGAAGTCGATGGACATGCTGTTCACTTTAAATTGGTACACCATATAATCATATTGAGTTAGCACGCTAGTGCTTCTTCAACTGTGCATTTCCCAACACAACCAATTCAAACTACTCACAGATTGCTTGCTGACCGGATCTACCCTGGAAGGGATAAAAACATTGTGAAAGCATCAAATAGTTTTTAAATTTGAAGTACCTTTTGGAAGCTTCTGACGTTTGCGGAAAATCACAAGCAGCTCATGCTTAATAGCAAATTTGCACTCTTTTTCAATAGGTCTAAAGTTTATGAATTGTATGGACGACACGTCACCTGTTAAGATAACTCTGATTCAATGGAAAATACTTGTGTTTCACCCTTCCGATGCCGAGAGATGAAGACATTTAAAACTGTAAAGTCAAATCAACTGTTAAGCATTACCTTTTCGAATCTTGGACCTTCAAGTTCAACCTGCAGTACTCCAAACTAATGCATTCACTTGCTTTGTCATAGTAGGTTTAAACTCCTGCTGAAGATGTCTCTGCCTTCAGTACAGCACATCGCTTATCTGAAATCATACCTCAGTAGTGAATGTTATCATAATATGAGTTTGGACTTACGGAATTCCAAGTTTGGAATACCCTAAATTCCAGGTTCCTAATATGCGAAGGATAATTACGAATTTTTGAAGAGGAGTCATTTCCTTAAATTCGCACCAATTTTTGTCATTGACTGTTCTTGTCAACCTTAGGAAGCTTCGACTGGGGCTGTCAGTATCAGATACGAAGTTCAAGAGTTAGAAACTTATCGTGTACGAACATAATTATTTTCGAGGATTATTTATGATAAACCATTCAAAGACAAACCTATAACTCACATAACCTAATTAATTATATTAACATTCATTTAAAAACGTATTATTAGCAAATAATATACAGTATGACGTCATTTTATTCATTACAGTGTACACGTCTAGAACTTATCTCCTTTACTATTTAGACATAATACCATGTTTTAAGCTATTTGAACAACACATGCAATCTTATATTATACACATATTATTCTTATTATAACTAACGCTTGGCAGTTTACAAAGTAGTTTTCAACCATAGGTATATTCTGAACTATTATCAACCAGTCCATATTTACTCTGGCCAGAAGGGATGAGAGTTCGTAATGCATTCCGATTTTCACACGAAGTATGCGAGATATTTACACATTAATCACAGTAATTGGATTCGTCATTTTCCTTCTTCTCGATTGGATTAGCACAGAAATGCTAATTAGAGTCGAAGTGCCCAGTAACAATTTGTCATCGATTATCATCAGCCACCATCATCATCAACATCATTGTCATCAAGCTCTTCTCCTGCTACAGATTCTTCTAGTATCTGCAGACACACATTCTTTGTTAAATAGCACGTTATCTTAATAAATATACTTTTTTTACATCTGACAGTGAATTCTATACTTGCCCTCCATCACCTAGACCAACAAATAATAAAATAATCGTTTTACTTAGGGATTCTCTTCGGCGTACATGTCACAATACTCGTCCTAGCGGAAGTATTTTCAGTTTTCGATACTCCTACAACGTCTTGTAGATGAGGCTATGCGTGACGTATGTAATATTATTTATGCTGCTCGACACAGGGATTCATCAGCTCACACATCAAGATATACTCATCGGGCGTTATTATTTTGCATACCGGTCTCAAGAAAACACTACTTACCGTGGTGTTGCAACAAAGCTTTTGTATAGCCACTTCAGAGTATGTTCCGACTTGCATAGGGTTCCTGGAGAGAAGGAAGTTTACCTGATATCATTATCAGTCATTGTACCTTACATTGCATGTGCACCCATTCATTTAGATTACGGGAGGAACTAATCAAATTGTTCTGCAAGAGGCTGTAGATTAATACACGCAGGCACCCTTGGAAACAAATTCCGGATGTGTTGGACATTCTACGAACAATGCATGTCTGCGCCATAAAGTAACCATATTTCATTTACATTACGGCAGGAACTAAATCACGTTTTTTTACACTATAGCAGAAACCAGACAAATATACACGCACACATGGAAACACGCCTACCCATCAACACACACAAACCCCAAACAATCCTTCGCTCCGCCCCCACATACACACCCGCAATCAATCAATGCGGGCCAAAAGCGCCGGCCAGCAACTAGACCACGCACCAAACTGGTCTACAATAAAGTAGTCTATCTCCATTACCCTAAAGTTGGTCTAACATTCAATGTATTATCACTTCAGTGAAGTTATGAAACTATCACTTGATTTCGTTTTCACTGTCACCTTAATAACTTAGTTCACCTTTCACTGAGGTTTCGCTTTGTTAACACTAACTTCAGTGATGTGGACTAACAACTGTTACTTAACTTTTCACAAAAACAGCGGCGTAACAAACTATGCCCGACGTAGCCTTTTCTTCCAGACGGTTCACTTGATGCAGAGTCGCACCAAGTGACTGGGTGTATAGGGTTTAAGGGTCCGCCAACAACTAGATGATTAGGGCCCGAAGTCAAAATACAAAAACAGGAAAACTCAGAACCCTTAAGCTAAAACGTGAACGTTAAACGAGCTAAAATAAAATAGTTAAAATTTAAACTTAGAAACGGAACTGTAAAAGCGTAGGTGTTCAGACGTTAAAATAAAAGTACAACACACTAAAAGGCTAAAAAGCTCCGAAATAAAATACAAGATAGACTTATTAGCGAATCCAATGCTGGCGACAAACCTCAGCACTGTATTCGCAGCTGCTGCCTCGTTGTCTAAAATGGAGCGCAGTGAAAGACCCAGACCAGGGGACTGGAGTCGCACCAGGACTTCTTGAAGCCGTTTTAGTAACAGCATTCACTGCATGTCACCACAAACTGAATGCACCACCTCTTTCTCTTTTAGCCAATACTGTCGAAAACGTAAACATGTATTTCGTTTCTACGCCATTTGTATCCTTTGTTTGGGTTACTGGTTAAGGTTATTCAGCAAAAGGAGTGGCTCATCCTTGCACCGTGGCCTAGAGCAACCAAAGAAATGGTAAAGGCTTCATATAACGATAAATAATGTGACGTAGACATGAGGTGCAGTGAGATCATCTTAGGCGTCGTTCATACTCACTTAGCGAGACTCTGCGAAACTCATTCGCTTCGCCGTTGGAAACCTCTACAGCTCCAGAAACATAGAGACGGTGAAACTTCTAGAAGATTTTTGCGATTTACATTAGGTTTCAATGAAACTTATTTCCGCACGAGAAAGTTATCAGCACCCTACAACACCTTGAGGTAAATATCTCTTTATCAATCTGTAATAAATAAGCACATTTTTAGCATAATAGGTTTACTCAGTAGGTGGTGCTCAGTGAGGAGCAATAACCCTTAATACTTCATAGGTCAACCTCGGGTGCTTTCATTGTTTTCTCTTTTCTTTCCTGTTTATTTTTATGCTGTATCATAGTGGAGCAGAGCACAGCTTCGTGGAGAAACTTTAGCTTTGTCATGCTCGGAAATGAATTTGGACTTCCAAGCTTTTCGCGGTCGTTAACATTTTACTCCTCCTTTTCTTAGCATTGGAGGTGCAAGAAGATTAAACGAATTAGTATAAAGAAAGGGAAATGCTAACCATAAGAGTGTTTTTGATAACTGCGATTGCGGTAGTTTCGAGGAGCAGGTGAACTAATTCTCCAACATTGTCCAGAAGGTTTATTGCTCAGCACCTGCGTTAAATCTCTGCTGCTTCATCTTAATCGTCATCATCATCATCCATCATCCATCATCCATCATCAACGTCTTGGAAGTTCTTCTACATACCATTTCGATTTCATTGATAAAATATAGGGCTTTAAAGCTAGTTATTCTTATATAGTACTGAATTTGCACACCCGTATCAGCAAGCACTCCGGATGACTCAATAATGCCTAACAGAGAATCCAGCATTACCTTCTTCCATTTTTGCCTTCCATATTCGGAGGTTCGTCCTCAATGTCCTTGGTACAACTTGGATGAACTTCGAATTTTATCAGCAGAAATATTGTCCAGTTAATTCGCAAAAAGGTAACCAAACAAAAGCTTTAAAATCTATTTTATTTAAATTAAAATGTAATACAAATAATATTTCTCTATGTAGAACTGTAGAGGGTGAGTTTCTGCCTGGAAAATGAATAGAAACACTTTGGTGGGGCAAGTGCATTGCAGGTAGACATACAGCTATCAACCCTTCTACTCTAGGGCTCTGACTAAAAACGTCTTGAGGGGTGTTCTGCTTAATTGAAGGAAAAGGGGAAACAGTGGCACATGGCAGCTCACGATGTCATAAGTACATCTATCTACATTAACTGTGTTCCTATCACGAGAATGTTGCTCTAAGGACTCTGACTTCCATGTAACGCTAGCATTCCAGCATTGCTAGCCCAAGAGCAAGCGTATATTTTCTAAGAAACCTAAGCCTGGTTTATGCGTTAAAACTCTAGCTGCAATCTTTCTCAAAAGGCCTGGGTCTGTTCCTTATAGCCACATTTTGGTAAGAGAAACGCAGTAGCAGCGAATATCATAGTTCCTAAGGCTTCTAAGGGTTGCATACTTGGTTCGAGCTTTTGTTTACTCTGTTTTAAATTGTATGCTTAATTTCAAGCACAGCGAGCAATTTTTATCATAATTCGGTATTTGGGTAGTTTAAAGTGCAATATCAATATAGTAACTGGATTATTACTAATAACTACCTACGTAATATTTTTAATCAGAAGCCTGCAATATTTCGTATCTTACAAAACGAATTAGTTTTTATCTTTATGAACATCATGTCATATGAGTTGTAATAATGACAATTTATTGATGTATTCTAAGCCTTCTAGACACTTTTTAATGCTGAAAGTGGTTAAAGACTTTCTGGGTATCCTAGCTATTCACGCTTATTTTAGCTGCAGCTGCATTAAGGATACCCATCTGTGAAATTTTCAAAATCTACAGTTTTCATTGGATTGATTTGAAATTTTAACACAACAATCACTGTATAGTGAGGAGTAACTGTGCTAAATTTCATACATTTAGGCAGATTAGTTCCAAACATATTAATATTTTATTATACTTTTTTAAATAGTTGTATAAATGGTTCCCCATGATGCAATTTTGATTTGAAAAACTTGATAATTTTCAGTTATGTCCTGTAATAGATTGTTAGCAAATTGATGAGATAATTTCTTAATGTTGTTATTAGTTTGGATAAAAATAAATTTTAAAGTTTAAATTCATTATTTTTTTCATTTAAATTTTGAAATATAAACTTTAATATTTAATTACTCAGCAGTTACTCACTTTATGAAAAAATTATCTCATCATTTCTTTTTAATGTTATTTCTAAGCAGGTACACCAAATTTCATGCATAAGTACTGAAAATTGCATCGTGTGGAGCATTTTAAAGAGCAAAGAGTGCTAAAAATAAAAACGTGGAAAAACTAAGTTTGAAGTCATAGCAAGGATAGTGGAACTGTATGGATTTAAATGGACACGACCACTTACAGGCAATCAGACGGCCATGTGACGTAGATAAAAAGGCCGTAAGGTTGTAAAAAGCATATCAAAATAAAGCAGACGACTTATACTATTTGAAAAAACAAAAATCCATTTTTGGCAATTTTGGAAATTTTTAGCCTTTTTTCACAGATGGGTATCCTTAAGTAAACAACCTTTATGGTTACTATTGTAACAACACATGATCAGATGAAGCTATGCTCCATGCCCACAACTCTTTCCTTCAAGAATACAACTAGGACCATTGTGTCACCATTTATCTCGTGATTAAACAATAACACTCAAAACACACGAAGGATAAAACCTCATTTAGGCTAATACCTTTCCCATCAACCAAAATATAATTTCTCTTGATTATAAGGGAATGAATTTACACTAACGACTAAAAATAGCTTCTTAAAAATAACTTCTCTTCTCCAGTTTACTTTCCTTACAGCCTATCTGGTAGCTTGACGATGTACTATATTTCACCGGGAAATGTGCTTTGAGGTGCCTGAGGCTGAAGCACTTTTAGAAAAAATTCCCGTGTGTGCAAGAGAGAAACGGAAAGAGTACTTAGACCATTTGCCTCTCACCAAAGCGGCCCGGGTTCGATCCCAGACAACGGCATGTGGGCTTTGTGGTGGACGAAGCGGCGCTGGGGCGGGTTTCCTCCTTCTTCGGTTTCCCCGCCATCTCATTCCACCGGTGCTCCATCTTCATTCCAAATATCATCAGTGTCACCGCCTGCGGTGCCGCACGCAGTAATAGCGGGCGTTAAATGCTGACCCCCTCCCAAAAAATAAGAATACAGTATCATCCAAAGGTTCTACACGGAGATCCAAGTTACCTGAAAAACAAGGACCCTTTGCATCTAAAAGGTTCTTTGTTTACTTCCACATAATGACAAAGGAAGTTTGACATGCTGAGGTCAGAAATAAAATGTATAAAATTATTAAAACACCCTTGAGCTGCCTTTGAAGTCCCCATTATTGTATTTGAACTTTGTATAATGTGAATAAACAGGAAAGCATAACATACTCCGTGCTGTGTGATTTTACACATACAGGCCTTTAGGAGTATGACTGTAGAAATATCTACTGGTAACTGGGGATAGGGTAATGAACTATATTACATAAATATTTACTTAATTTGCAGAATTATAATAGTATATGTGAAGAGTAGTATGTTTTTAGGTTGGTTGGTACCTTCAAATAGATTGGTACAGAGAATATGACGCACAGTGGGCGGAACGATTGCTGTAACTCGGTAACGAATGCTGTATTGGAGCAGAGTTCTAATGCGCTCTACAAGGCAAATGACTTCCTATTATCTAGGTCAGTGGGTCGCGCATTGAGGTGTGTAGCAAACCTCATAGTCTATCTCACAAGCATTTTTCATTTTACGGCGCAGTTACGACTATGGAAAAAACATCAGGTAGTGAACTGTGTGATTGACTTGTGGGAAAACTGTTGAACGAAGAGAAAAAGCAACTAGCATACCAAAGTGGATACATGTTGAGGTACTGTGCTTAAAATATCTTCACTTACACTCGACAAAGGATGGTGTAAAGCTTCCCATTCTTCCTTTTATCTTTTTCTTCGCAGGAACTTGCTACTTCGGCCATAGAGAAATAACGTAGCTCTCTGTGACAATGACTTTTGATTCGTTTCCTCCATGTTTCACATGTTTAGTTCCTTAATGTGCTAAGTTTGACACCAAAGTCATCACCAATCTTGCCTTAAAGTACTTAGCTGCTTTGCAATCTTTACTTTCTAATGCAACGTAGTTCTCATGGTGCTCGTCCATATCTTATATCATATGCAACGAGACTAATGGCAGTAATTAAAACGAGTATACTTCATACGAGCGTCTTAATTACCAATATAGTTAAGTTTCATCCGACAATTTATGCTCAACCGTATACCTAATTTTATAGTAGAAATATTGTAAAATGTTGTACACCCACCAGGGACAATGACCTACATATTGCATCAGCTGATATTTGGAGCCCTGCGCAGGCGCTAAACGATCAATTTGTTTCCAGCGCGTCACAGCTGGATGTTGGAAATGATAACCTTGGAATTCCACGTAACATTGAAAAATAGAAGGCAAATTGAATATATTGGTTTTCAGACGAAACTTTATTTTATGTATAAGTTATTTATTGTACAATTCGTGAAATTAATTTGCGGAACTGGTATTGGTGCAATATTCTTGGAAGTTGATGCTGTGTTGAGGTTAATTTGTGTTTTGTGCAAGTTGCATCTTACTTAAGGCGGAGTAAGTTGCAGCTCACTGTCGGTGGTGTCCGACATTTTAGCCTTTTCTAAACTCGAGCTAGTTGCGTTTCGAGAATTAATCGATATTGCGCTTTGCCGTTGCGGCATGGCAATTCTGATTGGTGGAATGCCTGTCGTTTAATGAAAATTGAATTGTCCAATTGGATGAAGACCAGTCCTTTAATGAAACTTTGAACTTAAGGAGATCCATTAAAGGATCGTTATCAGACTTAAAATTAATAACTTTGGGTATGTTCGAGCATAAAGGCATTTATGCCGATGCAGCTGAAGTATTTATTGCTTAGTTTCAAATGGTTTCTAGACAACAGTGATTAGCGTAATATGGATAGACGACACACACCCTAATGAATGCGTTAATACATATGGTATGTATAGGCATTCATATGGGGTGGAGACACTGTTAGGAACCAACCTCACCAACATTTCTCACTTTGGTTCATTTGTTCGGTTTAAGTACGTTGTTAGGGTTTGAAATAAAACCAAAATCTGTCTGGCTTTGAGTTAAAATAATAGATAAGACTCAAAATTTGATTTAAAAGAAGAATATGCATTAAAGGTTTAATGTTTATGGCTGTGAAACTATGTAACTATGTAACATTTTAACTTCCTTTTGGTCTATGTGTACCCAAGGCAAGCCCTGTCCCAGAAGTTGATGTAAGAAATTACACAAGTTGGGCCGACATTGTGGTTGACGGGTAACGGATCAAAATCACCGGGCTTCACGTTCAACAACTTCAGAACTTAACAAGGGAGGATATTCTGGAACTGAAGCCTAAAATTTGTTGGTGCGCTCACGTAGAGAACGTAACACTAATGCCAAGGCTTCTTCAAAACTAAAGAAATGCACCATTCTGAAAGCTTTTTTATATGTGTTTACTTTCTCTACTACGTATAGTAAGTGGAGGAAGTATTGTATTCCAGCCAAAAATACGATGTCGAAATTTCACCGAAGATATGTTTTGAGGATTCCTAAATAAAAAAAAAAAAAAAACAGTTTTAGAAAAAGGCCCGTGTGTGTGTGTGTGTGTGTGTGTGTGTGTGTGTGTGTGTGTGTGTGTGTGTGTGTGTGTGTATGCGCGCACGCGCGCGCCAGTCCGTGAGCAGCATAGCTCAAGGGCGAAAAGTTGGTTAAAAACCAAAGTTGCTATGTAAGTTAAACATATTTTAAGGATGCGGCATGAGGAGTTTGAAGAAAATTCCTCCACCGTAAACTACCCTTTGCGTGGAAAATATTTCGAAAATTTTTATTTTCTCGAAAATGGCTCTAACTATTTTGATTAAAATGCCATGTTTAAAATATTTTTATCACCTGAAATGTATATTTTGAATTTTCTGGCTATAGCCCGTGAAGTCCTCTTTACTGTGGATGACTTTCACATAACTAGCAAACCGTGCGAGATAAAAAATGTAGATTTTGCTAAAACACACAATTTATGTCTAAATATATATTGTTTATAGTTAACCATTTCGGGGATATTCCTTGTTTGTGCAAAAACTTAGATTTTCATCAAATGGAACATCGTTATTCATTTTTTATATATTAGCCGTTCAAAGAACGGAATGTCAAAGCTTTAAAAGACTTGACTATCACTCAAAGCCTACTGTATTCCCCTAACCCCCTTCTATCTATAAGGGAATAAGCAATAAGATAATTTGCACAAATGTTTATCTCAACTAACACGAAGAAGATACAGAAGTAAGAGTTTATAAGGCATGTGAATGCAACACATCAGATTTTTTCTAGCAGTCTGCAGCAAACATTGTATATATACATTAAGTTTAAAATAAATTGTTTAAACAATGCAACATGAAAGGGCCCCATAATTACATTATGTAATAAGATTTACAAACAGTAAATTATTTAGTGAAGTCATCACAAAACGATCTTACGAAGGATATAAGTGGTCTATCTGTCAACTAACAAGATAACTGAAGTACTACCACTTCTTATGCCCATATAAAAATATATCTGCGAATTGTGTTCCATATTGTAGTAAAGTAGTTTGTAAATGTGTATTTCTAGATAAAAATTCTATATACAGTGTTTTGTAGGTCTGCATAATTTTAACACTTCTCGGATATATTTTATTTATAAAGCTAGCAAATGAGTTTGCAAAAAATTGAACTTCAAAGTATAAATAACATCTGTTTAAATACTTTTTGTCCAGTAAGAAGTTTGATTTTTTGCCAAAAGTTGCACTCATATTAAACATTAGTGGGCTTGACGATGCAATGGAATAATGTAGTAAGTTCCAGATAGCACGTATTGGGGAAACTATGACCTAAATTTCACTCGATAACTTCAAATCTCCATTGTGTATACAGTTTTAAGCCGGATATAACGTACAGAATTAGCATTTATCTTCACCATAACTTCAAAAAAGAAATTCAAACGTCTCCCATAATTCACTTCTCTGGGACCATGTATGTACTAATTGCAACTTGCATGGGTGTAATCGGTGCTGTTCCAAAATTCGATATACTGAACTATCGGATCTGCCTGAAACATTAGCACTATGGCTTATTGATAGCCAGTTCTATAATTTATAATTAGACTGACTTCGGAACTAAACTGTTTACAACAGTAAAGCGGAACCAGTTCCCATCACGTGAATTACTCCATATAGGGAAGATATTCTGATATTTCTGATTGGCCAAAGTCAGATATGAATCTATTCCTACTGGATGGAAGCGGCACAACAACAAACTCTGCTTCAGCCAATGACGGATGTGGTCGAAAAAGTAAATCACGCGGGCCTCGTTATGCATATACTTAGTATAATTGACTAAACTGCACAAAGTTTTAGCAGCCCGGCAATGTCAGCTTTTTGCATTGCTTTAATCATCGAATCATGCCATATGAGTGGTAATAATGACAATTTGTTGCTGGGTTAGATCCCAGGGACCCGCATGTGGGATTCGTGGTGGACGAAGCGGCCTTTGAGCGGGTTTTCTCCGGTCCGCCCTGCCACTCGTTCCACCAATTGCTCCATCACCACCTTTCCATTCATCGATTTCACCTGCATTTCATATCATCCTCTTGCTTACCTGCTGCAGAGCTGACCACCCGCCTCCAGGTCTTCACTCTGTCAGGTCCATAAGTTCCTGTGCTCCCCGACAGGAGTTTGACCCTATGCACTGGCTAGGGGGTGTAAGTGCTACATAAAGGGAGGGTAATCACAAATAAGGAAAGGAAGAAGGCACTAAAAACAGCGATTAATTATAAAAAGCGACGAAATCTCTCACAGCAATCAGCTTTTGCTTAATTGCTTATAATAGCCTCAGAAATAAAAATACCTTGAAATCATTTTTTTGAAAATGTTATGTTGTAAGATTTAAGAGTAGCTTGTACTTCACAACTGTTTCTTCCAATCTGTTACTAAGGGTTATCTAGAAAATTAGACGCGCGTTTTATTCTGACGATCTCATAAAATATTAGATTTATCCCTAGTATTGACTTTAGGTAATGCTGCATTTAAAATCCCATTCTCGGACTTAGTGTCCAAAATGAATGTATTCTTAATTTGACAACCGGAAAAAGGAAGCAAATCTTTAAAGACAGGGAAGATGCAATTTTCAAAATATTTATAGGCTTGAAATGGACGCTGGAAAAAAGTATGAACGCTTTGAAATAGGCTTCGTACAAGCCTCTTGCTAGCAAACAAGCAGCCATCTCCACCACCAGCATGTAAGTCCACTAAAGTTCAGCTATCTCATGCATGGGTGAAAGGTTTTGTCAATATTTAAGATCCAGATTGCTCACGTCTTCAAGTTGGTTTTATGGGTGCACACAGAAAACTTTAACCAGAGCTGACTTAGGTCACGTTAAGTACAAATAGGAAGGGTGGAGTAAGGGTGAAGTCAGGTAAATAAATTACGTCAAGTCCTCTGAGAGTCACGCTGATAACATCCTACGAGGCAACGCTCATGTGAGATTGAAGGAACAGACTTCTCAGCAACAACAACATATCAATTCTGCTTGATCTTCCACATAAGAGGGTCGTTTCCTAAGTAGTGGCTATTGACAGTATTCAAAGAGGAACACAAGGAGTACACTACAGACAGCTAAACCCTTAAAAACAGCCGAGGTCCTTTATCCTTTTTATCAGCTATGCGAAAGGCGGTAAATAAATTCTATCTGCGGTATGAAACTTGTTAATATGTCACCAGTCGTCAATGTCTTCGGAGCCAATGAGGATCGCTGAAAAGGATTTTTGTAAATTGCAGATCAGCAAGTAGATACTCTCAACAGTATTTTAAATAAATGCGTTAGAATGACTATGACACAGTAAATGTGTAGTGTTTTTGGAGGAACTGCAGATATACCGTGAAGTATTCCGTGTAGGACTTAACTTAGAGTTTTAACCTTATTAAACTATTACGAGATATTAATAACATGTGGTAAATGAATTATAACTTATTTTAATTGTTATTAAAATGTCAAATCTAGAATAAGTATTCAACAATATTTTAGGGTTGATTAATTCCTATACTAGTACTACTACTATCACTAATGTTACTATTATTATCATCATCATCTAATTCAAGTTATATTAATACCGATATAACTGAGTGTACCACAGGAATACGTGAAAGTAAAGGTAAGGAATGAGTAGATTTAATAGCTTATTCTAATCGTTATGATTTTGTTTTAGGTGAAGTTCATTTGAAAGTCAATGTCCATTACAAAGAAAGATGGGTTCTGAAGCGGTGTGACCCTGTTAATTTTCTAAAATGAATTGCTAACAACTATCTGGATTAAACTGCGGTGCCAACACCTGTAGCAGCAGTTGTTAAATACTAACTGGTCCATTCAGAGGAATTCGTGTAAAATCACTAGGTACTCAAATTGAGCTTTAAACTGCACCGCTTATTACTAATTTCTTGAAATGTTTGCTGCACGTTTCCCGTTAGACATTCTGAATGGTACACGCGTGCGATCCATCAGCTCCCGTCTACGAAAGACAATGTAAGGACAAAAGAACTTGCAGCCAGAGTCTGTTAGTTACCCGTAAAACCAAGGCCTTGTTAATGGTGCTCCCTAGTTGATGGGGCATAAAATAAGAGTTTGATTACCTATAAACCTACATGCACTCAATCCCCTTCTGGCATTCGTGCTGACCAAGTCCGTCGTAAATCTGCTCATCACAAGAAAACTTGTGTCCCTATTAAGAAAGCAAGCGAGTTACGTACGGGAATACTAGAGGTTCATTCTGCAAGCATCATGTTCTTTGAAGGACTGAACATCTATAACGGCTTGGATATTCGTAGTAAAGATAACGCGAATTTTTAAAATGAATCAGTCACCGACAATGGAGCTTTCTGCATTATTTTACCTTTTCCATTTTCGAAAATAAACCAATTCCTTAATACTGTGTGTCATGTCGAACCCCCTTCTACCCCGAACTGCTTGTCCCAATCACCATACATTATCAAGCAGTTTCTTCTCAATAAATGTATTTTAACCTTTTCAGTTCAGTTTCAGGCCTCACCCACAATTTCTAAGAGAATTGCATCACATATTGTTTCTAACCTTTACCCTGAACGCCATTCCCCACGCTTATGTCTTATGTGTTGAATGTTCCATTTCCGCATTACACAATGTCACAACCAACAAGGAATTTCTCAAATATCTTCTTCAGCTAATACTTCAAACTGTATAGAAGTTTCTTCAGTGCTCGTGTGAAGCAACTCTTAAGTGTAGGAATTCCCAGCTTTTAGCAAGTGCGCTATATCGTGGAACTATTTTAACTGTTATGCATTGCAATAGTTTTATATCCTTATAGTGTCCTGAAGTCATCACTAGACCTATAATTTTATTCGTTTACTGCTTTTGGTTCAATGTTAACTATTTTATCTTAAATTATAGGCATCGGATTTTATAATTCATTTAATTTTAAAACCTTTGTACCATTATTTTTACTTTGTCTACTACATACTACAAGTAGAGGAAGTATTGCATTCCACCCAAAAATTCGATATCGAAATACCACCGGAAATATGCTTTGAGGCCATCTGAATCGAAAAAAAAGCATTTTTAGAAAAAGATCCGTGTGAGTGAGTGAGTGAGTGAGTGAGTGTGTGTGTGTGTGTGTGTGTGTGTGTGTGAGTATGTGAGTGAGTGAGTGGGAGAGAGAGAGAGAGAGAGAGAGAGAGAGTGTCTGTGTGTGTGTGTGTGTGTGTGTGTGTGTGTGTGTGTGTGTGTGTGTGTGCGCGCGCGCGCGTGCGTCATTAAACAGCATAACAGCATAACTCGAAAACGAAAAGCCGGTTAAAAACCAAAGTTGTTACTTAAATTTAACTTCTTTTAAGGATGCGACACGAAGACTTTGAAGAAAATTCCTCCACCTTAAACTACCTTTTATATTGAACATTTTTCGAAAATTGATTTTCTCGACAATGGCATGTAATAGCCAATTTCCTAATCAGATGCCAGAGATGCTTCAACACTTCCAACATCTGGCATGATATAGGCGCGTATTTTTACTTTTAAACGTTTACTTTCCGTTTCTTTGTTGTAAATAATTTACGCTACAAACCGAAGTATATTTACTACAGAGGTGCCAGACCCGCTCAGTGCACACAGCAATCAGCAACACCGGTCGGCTAACACGCGAAACCTGTTCTACTCTATCTTGATCACCCACTATAGGCTAGAACCGGGGAATATTTATCATTATTAAATGGAATAATATTATGAACTCACTTATTTAATAAATTCCATAAAATGCGAGAAAATAGAGTATACGGGGTGTGTCGTTTTATTCCAGTATTGCATGGTAGTGGATAATAATCACTTATTATCACGCGGTTTACACAAGTAGATATTTCCAATATGCAGCTGAGTTTATTGATGTTCTCTGTTCCATGTGTTATTGTATATTCGACAGACGACTTGCGTAAACCGCACTGCAACACGACGTGGGACTTATAAATATTCTGTTCTCCTAATGCGGTCTATCATTTTTTCCATGGTTGTACAAGCAGAGGGACTCCCCCCAAGTGGGCTGTGTGAGACACGGTGCACTTGTACTCATTATGTCCTTGATGACCAATCTAGGAACAATTTGAAAATATACCCTCGTAGGTCCCGTGTCCGTATAAGATACCGAAGGTTGGGAGGAGCCCGGATGTTGATCACATGCCCATGATGTTCTGTAGACGGAGGCGGAGGATGCAGTAACCGTGCGTTAGACCTGTTCGTCGAGCTGTTGCGTCACAAAGTTAGTTCTTTAAAGGGAAACTATTAAGATAGCAAAAAGAGAAAGTCATTCAGTTACATTCCTTCGTTTGAATACCATGAATGTTATTAATCTGTCTGATTAGTTTACTGAACTATGTGTACATAATGGGGAAAAATCACATAAAAATATATGTAGAAACTGAAAAATTAGCACTCTGTCATTAACATGCTTGGGCCGGTAATTTAAATTGTCACGCCACATTTGTTCTCGAGACATTTGAAAAAAATCATCTGCATTGTTTTGAAGCAATACGCATGGAATAATATGCCTAGAACATTTACCGCGGGGTTTTGAGTACCCCAGCGATTTTAAATTGATTTTATAGATGGCAGTAGATTATAATTAACGCTCCGAGCTTC
Organism: Tenodera sinensis; assembly: GCA_030765045.1. Taxonomy (NCBI): domain Eukaryota; kingdom Metazoa; phylum Arthropoda; class Insecta; order Mantodea; family Mantidae; genus Tenodera; species Tenodera sinensis. The sequence goes on from CM060962.1 coordinate 37,998,936, forward strand.
GAGGTACCTTCATTTGCTATGTTGCTGTAGACACCGACTATTGTTATGTATTGATTATTATAAATAGACTTCTGAAAAATTCACTTGTGATAGAGATCGTTCATTCATTGAGGATTCGCCAGTGAGCAGCGGAAGAAGGAACATCGCAGCAGAGCTTCAGCCAACTAGTCTACGAGCTACTCCGAGCTGGCCGGTCCGTTTCTCCTGAGGTACGGACTTTGGCTACCTTGTTCCAGGCACACTGTTCCCCCGCGAGGACCAGCTTCTGCCAGAGCTTCGATATATGAGCAAGCAATACCAGACTAACAGTCAACCTAGCTGCTTCTGCAAGAACAGTAACGGTAAGCCAACAAGGCCGCAGCCAACGCCTTAGGGCGGTTTTTAGGCGCATCCACTGGGTGTCTGGTCCTCTGTTGGCTACGCTTCTCAGCAACCGCTACTGCAGGTAAGAGGACAGTCAGTCGACACTGTACGCACTGCACCTCAGGGTGCAGAGCAGCATGCCTACCTCTAAAGGCTCCCAACCCCACCCCAACCCTCCCGTGCACAGGCCAATGCCTGTTCTGCAGGATCCACCCATGCCCAGTACTTCTGGCGCACCCACTTCCCCTCACGTGAGCCCAGCTCCGGAGGGATCCAACCGGCGTCGCCGTAAACGCCAACAGGGCGGAAAAGGCCACGCCAAACGTCTGGCACTAGATGATCAACCCCCTAACGCAGGCGCTTCTCGCGAAAATTCCCTGCGGATAGGCACTATCTCAGAGTCTGACTCTGACCACTCCCGCGCGTATTCAGACGCGGAATACTATACCGATGGGACCATGGTCTCGTCAGCACCGTCCAGGATGGACGAGGATGAGGCTTCCTCCTCAGACATCTCGACAGAGGTGGACGAGGCAGAATTTCGTGAGGTGGTCAACCGGCGGAAAAGACACCAACAGGTCACCAAAAACATCCCTACTGATGGACCAGCTCCACAGATTAGCCAACAAGGAAGACGGCATATTCCACCAGTGATAGTGGACGACTTCAAGGGCATGGTAGGCTTCCTGAAGGAAGTCATGCCTACGCTCTCGTCGGCGTGCCCTGTCACAAGGAGGAAGAGCCGGTACGTCTTTCAGGCAAAAACCGTGGAAGACTATCACCTTCTCCTGAGCTCTTTGGACAGGAAAAAGCTCCCATACTTCACCTTCGGCCTCGATAAATCTCGGGACGTCCGAAGAATCATCAGAGGCCTTCCGGTGGATACGCCCGTGGGCGAGATCGAGGAGGACCTTCTTCGCCAAGGCATCACCCCTAGGCTAGTGAGGCAACTCACAAAGCCGGGTGAGAGTGGCGAGCCCAAGAGACCAATCCCCCTTTTCTTGGTGGTGGTGGACAGGGCGAGTAACCCGGAGATGAAAATCGACGGGGTCTCGTCCATTTGCTACCTCCGGGTGAAGGTGGAGGCAGTGAGGAGCTCTTTTGGGCCCCCTCAGTGCTACAGGTGTCTTGGGTTCAATCACTCAAGCCACTTTTGCCACCGCAATCTCAGGTGCCTACGCTGCGGCGAAGCGCACATGAAGGATTCCTGCCCTCGTACGACCACGGACGAACCCACTTGCGCAAATTGCAAGGGAAAGCACGTGGCTTGCTACGGTGGGTGCCCCACGCGGAAGCGTGTTATCGCCTCTAGGCGACCCCAACCTGCGCAGGGGACTTCGGCCCCCTCTAGCGCCCAAGGTCAGCAACAGGCACCTTCACCGACCGCCCCCTCTAGGGGGACATACTCCCAGCGCACGTCGGTGGCTCAGAGGACATCCCGAGATTTACCACAACAGCCCCAACATACACAACACCAGCCCCAGGCAAACCAACCCATCCAGGCAACCCCCCTCCCCAGGAGGCGGAGGACCCGGGAGCCCAGAACCGCACCCCGAACGGCCGAGGAGAGTGGCCCGACCACTCCTCAAAGCCCTCAGGGGGAGATCAGGGCTGAGGTGTCTTCACCAGCTCCAATCCCACCCACAACCATCATATCCACAACCACCACACCCTCAACCCCTGGCTTCCAGCTCGCGGACCTGCACGAGTGGGTGCAGCAAGTTCTGCAATCCCACGGGCAACAGATCTGCGAGCTCCTAGCCAGATTCTTCTCCAGCGACATTGCAGGAAAGACGCTGATCGCCATGGAGGGGCTTGCCCTCCTGACATCTCTCCTCGCACGCGCCCGAAATGGCGGGTCAAACTAGGTCTTGTGCCTCTTTTCGGCTCGCGTTCTGGAACGCGTGTGGACTGAGTAACCAGGCGGGTGAGCTGTCCCACTTTGCCCGTACCTATGCCCTTGACGCCATCCTAGTCGGCGAAACACATCTCCGTCCAAATGACCGTTTCCGCATTCCGGGCTACGTCTGCCATAGAACAGATCGTCAAGGCCGTCCTGGTGGCGGAACGGCGGTGTTCGTTAGGCAGAACGTGGTCCACCGTCCAGTCCAACTCCCACCTCTTCAAACCCTAGAGGCCACGGCTATCACCATGGAACTCGACGGTACTGAAGTCATGATAGTCTCTGTGTATCACCCTCCACGCAGGCAGTTCGTGCCCAACGACTACCTCTCCATCCTGGCCCTGTATCCTAATGCCATCCTGGCCGGCGACTTCAATGCCAAGCACCAGCGCTGGCACTGTGGCCGACGGGCAGATGCTCGAGGCAATGCGATCATCCGACTCATTGACGCGGACCCCGAACTTCGTGTTGAGGGTCCGTGGCAACCCACGCATCACCCGCTAGGTCGAGGACTGCCTTCAGTCATCGACTTCGCGATCATCAAACACCTACCATTTCACCTCACCCTCACATCATTAAACGCCCTCCAGTCAGATCACAATCCGGTGTTGACTGAAATCAACACTAGGATTGCGAGTCATGATTGCTCGAGATCAACCCGAGAAACGGACTGGGAGGGTGTGCGCAATTGCCTTCGCACCTCCATCCCACCCAACCCAAGAATCACAGACACCCATACCCTTGAGGCGGCAGTCTCGTCCTTCACATCCATCGTGACACGAACTGCCCTCAACCTAACAGTCCAAGCTCCAGCACCCCTTCACCCGGATGTCCTTCCACTGGACATCATCCTTCTCATCCGACGCTCCTGGGCGGCACGGAGACTATACCAGAGGCACCGCACACCCCACAACAGAGCCCTGTTACGGCGCTTGCGCCGACTGGTCAGCGCCCGCCTACGCGAGCACCGAGTGCAAGCATGGGAGGACAAGATGGCCAGCCTGGGCACTGAGTCGGGGGACGTGTGGCGGATAGCAAAAAGCCTCCGCAACCGTCGAGGCCAACATACCTCCCCTCTCCAAGGCACCCGAGGCCTGGCCTATGAACCCAGTGCCAAAGCCAATGTTTTCGCCGACTACCTGGAACGTACCATGTGTCCTAGAGAAGACCCCCAGGACTACCACCACTCGGAACGTGTCCGCCGGGATGTACGTCGATTTCTTCGACGCCCCCCGGAGGACGCGGTCCGACTCCCGGTAATACGCCCAAGCGAACTCCAGGGCGCACTCCAGCGTCTCAAACCCAAAAAGGCGGCGGGACCTGACGGGCTTACACCCCTCATGCTTCGCCACCTTCCCTTCAACGCCGTGCTCTTTCTGACCAGGGTGTTCAACATGTGCCTCGCCCTGGGTCACTTCCCACGAGAGTGGAGAGAGGCCCGGGTGATCTGCATCTTGAAGCCCGGGAAAGACCCGGTACACCCATCCAACTACCGATCCATTAGCCTCCTCTCCACCCTCTCGAAAGTTTTCGAGAGGATGATTTTAAACCGCTTGTCCCCCTTGCTGGGGGACATTCAAGCCATCCCCGAACATCAGTTCGGGTTCCGTCCTGGGCACTCTACGCCTCAGCAGCTGCTGCGGGTGGTGGAGGCTGCCGCCCTGGGTTTCCAGGAACGTGCCTTCACTGCTGCGGTATCACTGGACGTGGAGAAAGCCTTCTCGACGACCTGGCATGCAGGGCTCCTCTACAAGCTAATCCACCTGGGGCTACCCACACAGCTCATCCACATACTACATTGTTTCCTCCGTCATCGGACTTTTAAAGTCACAGTCGCGGGGCGAACCTCCACAATCAGGCCAGTCAGAGGCGGAGTCCCCGAAGGCTCTGTTCTGTCCCCCACCCTATTTAGTGTTTACATGGCAGACTTCCCCACAGAACCACAGGTCAGTATAGCTCAGTACGCCGATGACGTACTGCTATACTGCACCAACCGACACCTCCTCAGAGCCTTCAATCCCATACAGCGACACCTCCGCCAAACCCAACAGTGGTGTCGGCGCTGGCGAATGTCCGTTAATCCGGACAAGAGCCACGCCATCCTCTTCACGAGGCGCCACATCCCCGCAGACTGCCCCACCTTTCACCTTCGAGGCCGAAGGATCGAGTGGACAAACTCCATCACATACCTAGGAGTCAAACTGGATAGGGGTCTGACTTTCCGCGGTCACATCAGAGACCTCTCGGCAAGGACTCAGGGGGCTATTGCCTCCCTGTACCCCATGCTGAGGTCCGAGATGCCAGTCCGCCTAAAGCTACACCTCTTCCGGGCTCTTGTAGTCCCCCTCATGCTTTACGCTTGTGAAGTGTGGGGCATGGCTGCAGGTAGTTGGCTCCTATGGCTCCAGAGGGCTCAGAACAGAGGACTTCGGTCCATCTTCTCTGTCCCCTTACCCTTCCCAGTGAGACTACTTCACGAAGCCTCATCTCTTCCATACGTGGAGGATGAAATTAGGCGCCGGGCTGCTAAATTATACGCCAAATTGCCAAACCATCAAAGCGCCCTAGTTAGGTCTCTAGGGGACTAAGATCCATCAACACGCCGCTTCAAGGCGTATAGGGTACCCCGCATGGCTTGCGGACACGCCCCATAACCATGGAGAACATCCACCAGTAGCTAAAGCTGATCTCCAAAGATCCCCACAGAGAGTTGATCCTCTTCAAAATTTCTTCCCCAATCAAAATTCAAAATTCAAAATTCAAAACACCAATTTTAAAACAATTTTAAAACATTTTTAAAAATCCTTTTTCAAATCGTCAGAATGCCAACATTGTTGCATCCTGCAGGACAGCTGTCAAGGGGCTTTAGTGCTCCCTTCTAACCCACACCAACCTAAACCAAAAACAAGTCACCCTACATAACCCCTTACCCAAATATCCTATCTGCGGTTAAGCCCTAACAGGGGTAGGCACGCAGAAAAAGTCGTCGGGCTGAAAAATCCTCAGCCTGCCAGTAGCACGTCGTCGTCGTCACTTGTGATAACACATTACATGGGTTTCTTGGTTATGTGTTTACGTATTCTGTTTGTTAACTCTAGTCTAATATAATTTTAGTTTGTGCATTTCATAAGAGAATAACGTGGAGGATTGTACTTAACCTCAGAGGAGTTACTGCAAGCCTCTTTAAGGATACTCATCTGGGAAATTTTGAAAATCTACAGTTTTCATTGGATTGATTTGAAATTTTAACAACAATCACTGTATAGTGAGGGGTAACTGTGCTAAATTTCGTACATTTAGTCACATTAGTTGCTAACATATTAATATTTTATTATATGTTTTTAAATATTTGTATAAATGGTTCCCCATGATGCAATTTTGATTTGAAAAACTTAATAATTTTCAGTTATGTCCTGTAATAGAATGTTAGCAAATTGATGAGATAATTTTTTGATCTTGTTATTAGTTTGGATAAAAATAAATTTTAAAGATTAAAATCATAATTTTTTTCATTTAAATTTCGAAATGTAAACTTTAATATTTAATTACTCAGCAGTTATTCACGTTATGAAAAAATTCTCATCATTTCTTTTTAATGTTATTTCTAAGCAGATACACCAAATGTCATGCATAAGTACTGAAAATTGCATCAAGTGGAGCATTTTAAAGAGCAAATAGTGTTAAAAATAAAAACATGGAAAAACTAAGTTCGAAGTCATAGCAAGGATAATGGAACTGTATGGATTTAAATGGACATGACCACTTACAAGCAATCAGTTAGGCGGCCACGTGACATAGTTAAAAAGGCCGCAAGGCTATAAAAAGCATAGATATCAAAATAAAGCAGAAAATTTAAACTATTTGATAAAACAAAAATCCATTTTTGACAATTTTTGAAATTTTTAGCCTTTTTACACAGATGGGTAACATAAAAAGCGACTTCTTTGCGATTACGGTTCTACACGAAATATGCAATTCAGAAGAGAGTAAATGTTGAATCTATTGTCCAGGATGAACTCTTGTAGAGTGTTAACACAAGGTGCCATATCTCACAAATCTGGAATCACAATGCCAGTAATGAAGACAGTTTAACGTCTGTCGGGACATGAAGAGACAGCTGCAAAGTCTTACTGACAGTGTTGGCAAGTGCTGTAGTTCTTACAGAAATTATAGACTTGACAGTCAAATATTCAAATAATGTTCACTGTGTGAGTGAAACTAGCGAAAAGCAAATAGCCTTATAGATTGCCGGAAACAAAGTCATGTATTCTAAGGCGTTTAAGATTTCAAAGCTTTTATCTAGGCAACTTCTGTCCAAGAGTGAAAGGCATGAAATATAACCTTAAGCATCAGCCAGCTGAACATTAAAAAGTGATTTACCTATTGTTTATAAAACCATGTAGACCCCTTGCGCTGCTTGCCAACAGTACTATTTAAATCAAAGATAAATAAAGCTTATCATATTAGAAAGCTAAAAATGTTTCATCATTAAAGACAGGTATCCTTACCTAATTAGTGCCCGACTTTCTTCTATTAGATATTGTGACTAAATGGCAAAATCAGTCTAGTTACTTTTCCATCACTTTATTTTCCTTCTAAAACTTTGCACAAAAACCGAGTTCTCTCCTACTGACGTTAACAGTCTATAGCCTTTCGTGACATTACAATTCACACCCGTTTTCTTCTTGTAACCTTAACTCAGTCCTTTCACTCCCTTTCTTCACTTTGTCTCTCATACACTAACTCCCACGATACAATAACTCCAAATTCATTAAAACTTCTTCACTTCGACGTGGCTTATCTATCATGGCTGTCTCGCACTCACTGACATACGCTCCAGGCACTCCGCGAGCTTTTTATACCGGCGATGACGTAGCTTGATCTTTCTCGTACGCCTACAAACAAGCCGGCTGCCGGACAGTCCCCGAATGCTCTGGAAAACCCTTTGTGTTGCCACCTGATTGTTGTTGGTCACGTGTTTGCTCGCCCATCTAGTATACGATGTGAAGTAGCTTGGCGCCGACAGTACTTTGTTGTGCGCCGCGCCCTCGTCACTATATTTAAGTGAGAAAACTTGGTCTTTGTGTTATCAACAAGTTTGAGGTAAACAGAAGAATAAGAAATTGGTAAAATAAAATGCATACTGAATAAACTGGAGTATTACGATCGGAGGGATTCTTAGGTATGTCGGTTAAGTTTTAATAGTTACAGAAACAGGGTATGTTTTCCAGGGCAAGAGAATATAACATCACATGATTAATTTTAATTCATTGCCTCAATTTAATACAAAACAGTGTTATTGTTTCGAGATAAAGAACACTAAATAACTTGGCTTTTGCACTGTAACTTAGAATATAATGTACAAAAATTAAATTTTTTATACAACAGACATCAAAGTGAACCTTTAAATTATTGTTTTTCAAAACTGTACTTACATCCCAGCACTGAACAAGAAAAGTGAACTTTTAGACAGATTACCATTAACAAAGTGGATGAAGATTTTGACATGACGTCACTTAATTGAAGGCATCAGAGATTAAAAATACAGCGGAGTGCATGAAATGGGCTTAACAAGATATTGTAAGAGTTATTTACTGCTTAGGATAGTTTATTGTTCTTCTCGATGGAACAAAAGAACATTTATACCCATTCTTCTAATGTGGGATTCCCGTGCAAGGCATGTATCATCATCACTGGGTAGCAAACACAATGATGGCTCAACAAACCATGAGGCGTTCATTAGCACTTAAAAGTTACTTAAAGGATATGACTTATTCATATCGGAAATACTGGTAAGAGCTGCGGTACACCCATGGGCTAGCACATTTCTAGAAACAATTGAAGAAATGACGCTGTTTCATAATAGGCTGGGTGGAGAAACCTTACAATATCTCCATCCTGCTTATCTTTGTTGACAATATAGGTGAGCAGGTGCGGACGGGAATCACAGTTTCGTAATTGTGCTTTATTCTCTTTGTTTGCCATTATTTTCGCTACCCCACCTCTTGTGCATGCAATGGGAGGTTATTGGCAAGGCGTAACAAGCAAACACATATTCCGTGTCTTGCCTCGCTACGCCTGTTAGCTAACTTAAAATGTGTGAGAACGTGGTTTATTGGCCTCTGCATTATGAATGTTTTACATCGGTCCATAAATTCCTACATTTCGTCATGTAATTTAATACGCTCATGCCGTTATACAAAAAATCGCTTTATTGCCTTTTCCCCCCACTGCAGTACCTCAGGATCCAAAAGCTCGAGCTTAAATGTTGAACAAAAAAGCCATCTTGATTTGTGCTTCCTATCAAATTTTAGTATAACGGCGCTGTTGCGTGGCACTGAATTAAGTATAAATACCATACACACACTGTAGTTTATAATAATGGGCTTTTCAGGACCATGCCAATAGCTCAGCCTTGCATAAAACCATTTTATAACACACCTATTCATGTCAAAAGTAGAAAACTGTGAGAAAATAGTGCTCTCATATCAATGGACTATTGACCAGTTATCTTCCTATGCAAGTTATTAAAACCTGGTAAACACTTTTGTGAAAACAGTGAAATCGAAATCGTGTACATTGTATATACAACACCCCCCCCCCTCCCCAAGATAAATACGAAACAGATAATAAACCAATGCTGTATACCTAAAGGGCCAATCATGGGAATACTTGATAATTTAAGAACTTCGGTGCCAAATTTTGATTCCTCTCAAGGGCATAGACGAACTTTAATGTCATTGTATACAAGAGTTTCCTTAAAACGTACCTTTGCCATAAAGGTATGAAATCAGGGAAGGTCAGGTAGTACCTGTGATACGTCATCTCACACCACTGAGCTTGCTAGCACTGAAGACGAGTTCAGCGTGTGACGTCACAGTGCTCTGGGAAGAGAAAATACTGTGAGGCATGCGGAACGTAGCAATGTCGGAATGACAGGCAACATATCTAGTAAACCCTCCAGATCCGTTCTCATAGCGCCGTTTATCTAGACAACACAGTTCTTATCTGACGTCACACGAACTGATAAGCTTCCTCTTAATTCCAATATGTAACACTCTTTGAAGCTGTCTTCTTCTGTACTACACTAACACCACAATTACATGTTTTGTTCAGAGGTGAATTTTCCCCCTAAAACTACATGAAAAAGGTTCTCCGAATTCTTGCCCTCACGAGCATAACCGCATGGCCGCTGTATATTTCCTCTTATTGCACAGGATATCATGGGTAGATTACAAAATTTAGGGTGACACTGAGTTACCAGAACCCCAATACGATGTGCAGCAGTCATTAGGCGCCAGTAACAAGGGGATTGAAAACATTGCACTCCAGCGCCTGCCGAAGCCAATAATGTTAGATATTTACCAGATGCTACGGAGAATGGGGGGGGGGGGGGGGGTGCAGGCTGTGTGATGGTTTAAGTTAGGGATCTCTTCATGAGCTAATAGTGTAACTGTTATACTTCTTCGATGTTTACATAAAACTTCCAGGAACAAATGGTAGAACATAGCTCAGTTTTGAATGAAAAGCTTCGCTAGCAATCTTCTTGCATGTTAGAGAGCAGAAACATAGCCCGCTCAAATTGCAGAAACATAATAATTAGGCTCCAGTGACATCCCAAACTATAATATGCTTACTGTATTACTGTTTTGTCACCTAGGTAAAACACTACTATAGTTGCCTTCAGGAACGAAGGCGGTTGCGCAGTAGGCGAATATCGAATGACATCACAGTCATGTGTTTTCTAGTCAAACAGACGCAGTCTGTTTCAGAGAGCGTGTGCAAGAGTATTTGAACAGTTTTACAGTGACGTTAAGTAATTCCGAGCAATACTCCGTTGTGTGATAGTAAGTTCATTAACAGTTCCGAAAATGGCAGAAGCAAAAGAAAAAGGTGCATTATTCAGTCAGGCCAGGGCAATGGTGTATAATGTGTACAAGTACTTCCTGAAAAAGATGGGAAACAGTTGCAACGCAGCACTTCCCCTTTTCCCCCTACATGCACGTTATCTGCCACTTTCTGTACTTACTGCCATCTTTCCTGACGACTATTCTAGCACCTTTCGCTCTTTTACACAAAACAGTGTATCAGCAACTCGGATGATTCTTTTTGCGCCTGCAGCGTACTACGTGGCAAAACGATAAGGAATGTTGACCTTGGTTATAAGAGCGACGTTCGCTTGTTATCTATTTACTATAACAGCAAAATACTAGTAACTTGGTGTACAATCAATAATGCAACCAAATGAATGATCTCTCGCGCCTACAGATGTAGAACACGTTGCTGCCCTGAAGACATGGTTGCATCTGAACAGAGCGTACATTCACTAACTACAGGTGTATGTACGTTAGACTCGCGTAAACAACTCCGCAGTTTCACATTCTTTCCGATACGCCTCAGAGGTTTGTCACCTGATTCTCAGCACAACCGGGGCCCGCGAATGTCCCCTGGATGTGAATTGAGGCGCTGCCTCAATTTCTCAGAAAACTATCGCCACAAGAACCTGCTTAAGAGTACTTTATGCAGTGTAATTCATTTGCATATTTCACTCAGCAGCATTTTAAAGGATTTCGAATGGCGACCTGGCTAGCCACTTTGCTTCCTACACCCAAAATCTTGCGATTATTATGCTGAAAAGTGTTTTGGAATAAGATTTACGACACAACCACCGTACAAATTGAGAATACTTTGATTTCAAACCCATTTGAATGTTCAGTTACTTTTTAAAAATATGCAAAGATTATCTAAAAACGGAGTATTTTTTTCTGCGTCTATTAGGTAAAAACATATTGAGATTGCTTCTCATTTTGCTCATTACTGAAGGAATAACTATTATTGTTTCTCACCTCTGGTAATTTTTTCACGCCCAATTAAAATATGCCCCAACATGTCATTCTAAATATCGAATAAAACAAAATTTAAATCACAATAAAACTCACAGCGGAAAAATATTTATAGCTGACAATCTAATGCATTTAGCAAGTCTTATACAGCATTGACAAACTATTTCCACCTTGAGATTAGGGAGCTCAAACTGTGCTTCAACACGCATCTATTTAGTCTCAGGCGTTTCCAGTTTTGGCTCAAAAATCTAAGAAAGGCTTAGTTTTCAATGCTCCATGGAAGCTCGGTACAGAACTGCGCCCTATATGTGGTATCTTTTCCTCAGGGCACAGTTATGTGGGTGAGGATAAACAGCATCAGTTAAATTGAATGATAAATTATTGGGGCTAATAATCTATTTCAAGTGATTTGTCGACTATTTGATTTGATCTGAATATTATCAGTATAAATGTTAACAACTGAATTATATCTGCTAACTTCTAACGTATCCAGACTTTACGGTTTAAAAATGGCCACTTCAGTAATAATAATGCGAAGCGCAGATTGCCGGGAGTAACCCAAGTGCGGTCTTTAAGCACTACAGCTGCCGATAATCGATCATGGTAAACACTTCCGTGAGATTGTGAAACCCAAAGGACAGGATGTAACTGTTAGAAATACGCTCTTTTCTCAAAATAAGTCCCGCTCAATAAGTATTACTCCTCAACAATGTTCCTACATATGTGCCACAAACCTAGACCCCTTTTTGTTTGCATCTGAAATGCGGCAGTTACTGTATGACTTCCTTAATTCCAAATATATCATTTCACTTTCTAACGTTCAGAATTTTCTCTACGCGGGTTGGTAACTGCACCTCTTTGAACATAACTGATTTCTGTGTAACGGCATTCCTGTCGACTGATTTCGCTAGAAGGCTAATTCCTTAGTCACACAGGCTTTAAGAATTGGCTTTCCCTCAACTGTCATTGCAGAACCTTATCTCATACTTCTAAATTATGCATTAATTTTAACGTATGGAAAGCATTTATTGCAATTACTAAACTATCGCCAATTTATTTCCTTACAAAATTGTTCAATAATTCTGGTATCATGCGGAAACCTATTTTAACGCTGCAAAGAGAGTCTAAAAGCTGCAGATGACGAGGTAATTTCACTCGAAAGTTGCAAGAGTATTCAGAAGTGTAGTCTACCTGTAGTACTACACACCTTCCTGCAAACGCTCACAAGGGATGAACGGCAGCCACACTCCTCAGCCAGTCGTACGCAAGACAATAGTCACCGATATAAACTCAATTTCGATGTGCTTTAATTCCTTTCTAAACATATTGAACGTGATGGGTGATCCATCGCCCTCTCTAGGCAACTCCAACTTCGAGCCACGAAATGATGACTTCCGCGCGTCTCTGTGTCCACTCTGCCCATGATCTATAGCAGGGCTGGGTAATTGGTGTTCAGAGAGCGCAGATTCCTCATGACCTTCACTGATAACTGTACGTTTAGTAAATTAAAAATGAAGGCCGTTCAAGGTTATCGCGTGAGTCGCCAAGGCCTGATCTATAGCCTCCTGTGATTCCGACATGTCATCCGTACTTCTTGGAGAATGGCAGCCACAGTAGATCTGCTGTAGGTTGCAACACGCGAGGTGTTCCCTCCCTCTCCCCCAACCTCTCCCCAACCCCTCTCTCCCCCACCCTCCTTCCCCTACCCCCTCCCTCCCGCCCTTTCTTTCTTTACCAGATTACCCTCCCTGTACGGAGGACTTACACAACTTAGGATTTACAAGCCTGTGCCTAGGTTCGGATATCTATCGCTGAGCAGACGAACCGACGGACCGGACAGAGTGAAGACCTTGAAGCGGGTGGTCAGCCAAGCACCGGGTATGAGAGTGAGGCAGAGGATGATATGATTTGTAGGCGAAATGGAAGAATGGGACGGTGGTGATGAAGCAGTTGGTGGAATGAAGGGTGGGGAAAACAGGTAAACCCGCCCAGACGCCGCTTCGTCGACCACGAATACCACATTCAGGTCCCTGGTATCGAACTGGGCCGGCTTGGTGATACGCGAACGGTCCAACCACTCAGCCACGGCGCCACCCTTTGTGCACCCTTTGTTTTCAGCCAAGGCAATAACATACCCAAAATATTCTCTGAGATTTCTTTTCGGCTTTCGAGGGAATATACACACTGCAAATTTTCAGTACCTATGACGCATGCGATGGGTAGAGGTGGAGGACGCAGCGGCCTCGGCCCGGAAAGGGCTGTTGCGCCGCAAGGTTAATTTTAGTTTCTACTTCTTAAGAGCTCCTATCTTCAATTAACGCTATTTAAGGCACTAAAACACTCATTTTAAACAAGGAATATCTGGTGGAGTGTGCTTTTAATCAGGGTTGTTTTAATCAGCATTTTCAGTCGCACTCTGAAAGATCTCTTATTTCAGTATTACCTGTACAAGCTACTGTGCACTTAATCTCAATTTTGCATGCTTGAATTAGCATTCTATATGTATGTGCTTTTGTAATATATCTCCGCAACGAGAACAATAATTAAACATAAAGGATAGTTTATCTAGGGTCTTAATTGCGTAATGCTTTCCAATGATGAGGTGCTCTTATTACCTGTAGTTGTAATTCGATTAGAAGTGTGTCTATTCCTCTCTGATTTGTCCATTACTTAACTTGATGTGCATCTCTAACAACTTTACGCTCCGGTGTGCCTCTATATGACCTATCCACAATATTATAGTTGCTTCACCATTATCGCACACCTGGTTAGGTTTCCCTTTATGCTGATAAACCAATTCACTCATTTGAGAGTAACAATGATAAACCAATTCACTCATTGGAGAATAACAATTACTTTTTCATCTATCTATAATAATTAACTGTTGCTCTTGCCCCGTTACCCATGTAACAGTTTGTTCGTTCACCTGTATAATCGATTCACCTACACAAGAGACGCCTATTGCTACCGTATTGTCCCTTTGCTAGATTATGCAACGATTTCCACACAATCTTTCAAACATTACGAGTATTTTTCATTGCAAAGTGCGCCTAGTCAGATTGATATTGCCACCAACGTTGGAATGTTCAGTCAAAAAATATCTGCACAGGACATTTAAATATCCCGTTCTAACCCACTGACTCTTCTCCAGATTTCTTTCAAGATTCGAGTTTTCTCTCCTTTTAGTACCGTTGGTTTCAGAAGTAAAAAACCTTACCCTAGCCTTACAACACCCCACTAAGCACAGCAAGAGATGGTGCCATTTCTACTGTAAAAAATTGTTTATTTCTTTTATTTATCTTATCAGATGTTCAACAAAGCCCAAAACTGACAACGATGAAAACAAAGATCGCCTTGATCATTTGTTGGTCCCTTGCCTAAATATCGTCACCTGACATCTTCTTTGTGCTGGGTGACAAATGAATAAATATTACCATGCGATATTGTTTCTGAAATGAGGCCGAGGATGCAGTGACGGTGCGGTCCCCGAGCGAAATGGTTCAGGCAGTAACGTCTGTGGCCTGATGCGGGTGGTCACGGGTTCGATTCCCGCGACCGACCTTTCTTACGTTGGGCTTTTTCTGAGTTTTCTCCCGGGTCACTCAAGCGAATTCTAGGAAGGATATATACCTTACATCCCCCAAATCAGTCAGTCTCACTTCATTTTAATCTCTCTCTCTCTCTCTCTCTCTCTCTCTCTCTCTCTCTCTCTCTCTCTCCGGTCTTTCCAGGTTGTAGGTTGTAGGAATTAGTGGTGTCACCAGTAGTATGCGCTGAGGTTGGAGCTTACGCTCTGGAAACACGGTGTTCGGCTGAACGGGCGCTATGGTCGACTGGCCATCTTTCAGAGGGGCTGATTGATCAGCCAGACCTGGTCGTTGGTGCTCTCCTTGGCGTCTTGGAACTTCGACGGTCTGAAGACCTGTCTGCACCCACTGTAGTAGTTCTGCCTGTGATGCCTTCTGGCTGCCTGTAGGGTACTCTCATATAATCCTGCCTCCCGGGGTTTGACGCACAATAAGCCATCGGCTGACATGCCGGGATCCCCATCGTGGCAAACCATACCGTGTAGTCGATCTAGGACCGCTGTGAGCCGTGCTACTTTTATACCAGATAAATATAAAATAGGTATGTCATACCACCGAAGTACCCTTTAGCAAAGTGCATAGCTTCGCACAAAATAGGAATGTCTGTAGAGAAAGGACAAATTATGTTGTCCTTCATACTTTCATTGTGTTATTGCCCTTCCAATGGACCTCCCAGGGATAAAATGGGACCAATATACAACGGTGCTATATTTATGGTTCTTATACGGGATGTCATATTTTGAGTACTTGGCAAAGGTTTTCCACCTACAGCCACTAGTATCCGTTTTCTACCTAACTTATGGACTGGACATATTTACCATCACCTTGCATGTGATTTTTCTAATATGCAAGAACTTAGATTGCATGAACCTAAGATAATAGTTAAATCTTGCGCCACAGAATGCTTTGATTATTTTGAGTTAATTTGCAAATACACGTTTTCTATGAAGTATTGAAGGAGAACGTACTTTTAGCTTTTAAATTAGAGAGAATTGCCTCTGTTCATATGTGAGGCTTGCATTCGGGAGGTCCTGTGTTTAATTCCCGCTGACCATGTAACTGGACGATGGGTTCTTTGCGATTTTTCCCTGGTCGGTTGGCGAATGCTTGAGTGGTTATTCTTTGCCGCGATTTCCCCTTCATCATTCACTTTCATTCCATTTTTTTCCCCCATGTTTCAGATATGATTGCAGGATTCACAATGTTAAATGGTGCCGTGCAGATGTTTGTCCTAAGGAAAGAGTATTCCCGAGGATACCAGATAACTGTCTGTGTTCAGGTCTTCGACGGACTTCCGCACGTCTATCTGCCTGCGGCCCAGCCTCCTGGGAGCTAGTAGGTCGCGGCAAGCGGCACGTCCCCCTCCCAGGTGTAGTCCATTTTATAATTGGACTGACATCGCAACTCAAGTGTCCACAGCAGTAAAGCGGAACTAGCTCTTATCACACGATTTACACCACGTGGGAAATATATTCTGATGGCTCTGATTGGCTAAAGTTAGGTATGAATCGATTCCTACTGGATGGAAGCGGGATAGCAACGAACTCTACTCCAGCCAAGAGAAATACGAAAGATTGTGCTCAGACCTGTAAGACTACCATTCATTTACAATAGCAAAACTAGGATATACAGGATCTTCCTGCCAATGAAGAGCAAATACATGTCACCGGTCCCTGTTAACGCTGACAAAGTGAACTATCTAAAGAGTCAGTAGGACTTTATACCATATGGAGAAAAGAGCTTCGGCAGCGAATTTTTCGAGTCTTCGTATAAAATTACACAGAAGGAAACTTCACACAGGTTGGATGAGATGAAGACGAGGCACAAGCCCAAATCAAGCCCAGACTGAGGGAACAAATGCTGGAAGCTCAACTTCAATGTTTGAGAGAAGTGTTATTCATTATGAAGTTCATCTTGAGTTCCACTGTTTGGGTACTGATCAAAGAATAAATAATAAATAATTTAATTGTTAGGAACAACTGAATTGCGAAGCCATTTCGATTTTTGTGCGAATAGTACTTAATAGTTAATATAATTACATTCATTAAAACCTGGAGAATGGGTTCATTACACTAAGGCCACCTTGCAAGCCCCAAATAAATTAGATATCAGTAATACCTCTATCCTCATTTTTATTCACGAATTTATAAACCTATAAGGACACTTCAGATGTGTGAAAAGCTTTCTCACAAAGATATTACATATATTTCACAGAAATAACTTGTAAAAAGAACTATTTTTGATTTCCCGAAAAATTTACAAGTCTCAACCCAATTGTGGTAACTTCACCGCAAACAATCAAATACATAACTCCAGGAATATAAAAATGTATGGCACAGAACTAGGGTCTATTCCAAGGGGTTTGATACATTGCAGCTGCCCTATAGAAGTAGCCAACCAGTTTGAAAAGCTTAAAATCCGTGCAATGTTTTGAGATGTCTGAATAGACTGCTGCTGAGGAATGACTTTTATGGTGTGAAAAAGATCCTGCAGGCATTGTAATTGTAAAACCAAATCACCGCTTATTATACACATTTTGTTATATATTATGACTATTATGAGACAAACCTCACCAAGCTTAACAGTTGCACTATTTTTTATAATGTTTTCATAGTTTATGTTGTTGCCATCACGATTTCAGACCTTTCTGTACTAACAGTACACAATCATCAGCGAAATAACATAGGTGGTCTCGTAACAAGTTCAAGAACACCAATTAGAACTCTACGTCCATGGAAAGTAGTACAGATAATTTGTTATTTCTGGATTTATTAACCAAGTTCCTGTTCATTTTGAACATATTCATTCCGACCTATTTCCTCTACTAATGCTGTCGAGCAAATGCACATTTGCCTAAGGTTATCTAAGATTGCATATAATGCTTTGCTGTATTATACTGATTAGATTTACCAACAGAAAGCCTTCCTCTCAACTTTATCTTGTCCTCACAACCATAGAGTGACAGATGCATTTCGTGTATTTCCATATGCAAGAACTTTTCTCTGAAGCTGTTCATCCCGCCCACTGTTTCCACTATTCAGAGCTGCTCTTACATTGACCCATAGGCCGAAAACTGACGAAACCATGCTTTTAAGATCAGCATGGCCATCCTTTGTTAGTTCGTTGCCTAATTGAAGTCGCATAGCACTGAGAATTACGGACTCGCTCTTCATTAGTTTTCTAGTTAAGGATGAACTATATGTTATAAATGCCTGCATACGTATAGAATACATACGGTGATTATTTCCCTGCCTTGCCACGACAGAGGATGTGGAATGGACATTAACACAGCGATGCCTTTGATCATTATGTGGCCTGGTGTATCCACAGCTGACCGCATGATGAAAGCGAGTAAACCTAGAAGAACATCTGTTTCATTTTGAGCGGAGCCTGATGCAAAGAAGGTTTTATTCAGAAAAAAGGTAGTTTATTATGTTCTAGGCAATCCAAATTATTCATTAAACGTCACCAAAGGAGTTACTGATCAAGAATTTAATGAAAGATGTACACCATTGACAAAACACGAATCAATTAGAAAGGTCTAAATAAATATTGAAGTGTGGAAGTGGAGCTGTTCACTACCGCCACCGTCATCACATTGTTCTTGTAACAATTTGATAATTGGACGAATCCCACTTCTGACACCAGTGTGACAAAATGACGAAAGTCCAGTCCACTTACATTTCTCTCACTTTTTCTTCCAAAATGTTTACACAAATATAGTTCTCTTTTAAAGACGTCAACGGTCTTTCTTGATATTACAGCTCGCAACTATTTTCTTCTCGGAGCCCTGACTTACTCCTTTCTGCCCTTCACTTTCTCTTTCTATCGAACAGCTGGCTTTGAAGATACAATCACTCAACACTCATTGATTCGCTATCCTGTCTTCTTATTCTGAGCTGTAAATATAGGGTGACTCTAAACCTTAACAATATGCTTCCCACTCCTTTAAATGCCAAATTAACTAAACGTGCAACAATAGTAAACAAGTATTAAACGGATACGGAATGGGTTTTCGGACAAAACATTGTTTTGGATTGTCTAATACGGAACTATGAGGCGGAGCCGTGGCCGAGCGGTTAGACCGTTCGCCGATCACCAAGGCGGCCCAAGTTCGATCCCAGAGACACACATGTGGTATTTGTGATGGACGAAGCGGCGTCTGGGCGCGTTTTCTCCGGGTCCTCTGCTTTCCCCGCGACTCATTGTACCATCACCTTTCCATTGATCCATTTCACCGGCATGTCATATCATCCTCTTCCTCACTCTCATACCTGGTGTTGGGCTGACCACCCGCTTCCAACAGATATCTCACCATAGGCACAGGCTTGAAGTCCTAGGGGATGTCAGGACACCATATGGGGAGGGTATCCAGATAAAAAAGATGGGAGTATGAAGGTTTTTCTTCATTTACATCGTCTGAATTGCCTTGATGTGGAATCGTCGCTCCTCCTTCCCACTATCATATGCGGAATGCTGCTTTCTGGTTATTTCTGCTCCGGCTGCTCTGGCATGTGATTTTAACCTCAGGGTATGCGTGAGTGTTTGCGAATAAAACCAGAACTCTCGTTTGAAAACTTTTATTCTCACCAAAATAAGACTGCGTGAGATTTGCCGATCGTTATTAACAACGTTAAGTCGTGACTGTACATTACTAATACCGAAGATTGTCACTATTAAATATAATGTGTCCTCACACTCGAGGATCCGGAATGCAAGTCCCGTGACTGAAGTGCTCGCTCGGAGATATGGGTGACGAGTGTAGTGACCCGCCAGGTTCTGTAGGGCAAGTCTAAACGACCCTTTCTCTCCGGGTTCTCGCAGGCAAGTCTCTGTGCGTTATGACGCTCTCTATACCTTTCACTTCCTAATTAGCAACAGGGTTTCGAAGAAACGACCATTCATTGTTTTCCGGCATAACACCTGCACTGAGCGGTTTCCAGGAAAACCGGTATTACTATGTATCAGGCTGACTACCTGGAATTTACCACCAATGACTTGCTAGCAACATTACGTGTCCCTTCTGACAATCTTAACCACAACTAATATTCCAGATTCTGTAGCTTTATACATGTAACGATTTTAACATTTTCTGATTATTTAATTCCGCCATGTGATGCAGTATTATATCCATAATTATGGCGTTCACAATTTCGGCTTCAGCCTCGATATATATCCTAGAAGTAGGGTAGTTATTAAAATATTGGAATGACTCCACAGAATTTCGTACGGCCAATTACAGTAGCACTAGTGGAGGAGTGGAAGCTTCAGGAGTTACACAAATATTTTAGTGGTCTGTAAAGTACCATAAAGTGCGCTACATTAATTACTTAAGAGAATGTGACACTAAAGCGCATAATAAAGTTGCAGCACTACATCCATGTGGAGGAAATGTAAGAACTGAAAAACTGCAATGTGTGGGCCATGTACAACCCAGAGAATAGGTTGTCGGCTAAGTATAATGAAGGGGGAAAGTTCTTAGTGATGGAAACACAGTTGTTGGAAGGCATAGACTCACAGATGTCATTGAGCGGGTGCAGTCTTGCAATAAGACAAAATCTAGAAAATGTAGAACAAAATGAGAAAATCGGCGTGGGCAGTTTACTTCCATATGTTGTGGACAGATGACAGCCCCAATCATGGTTTGTATGCAGTTGGTTCAGACAATTAGAGTAAGTATAATAGACGGCTGGTCACATGAGATAAATATAAGCACCCCCTAAGTTTGTCACTTGCCACAATGGAAGAAATAAAACCAATACTTAGGCACCAGATTTTTCAGCTTTGGAGCTCCAATTTTCCTCACGTAAGGATTATTTTCTTAGTAATTTATTAGTATTTTGATCTGAAATTATTAGAAGTTCTTTGGTTTAGCGCTTTAAATACACTGCAACTAAGAATTTAAGGATACCCACTTGTGAAATTTTGAAAATCTACAGTTTTCATTGGATTGATTTGAAATTTCAACAACAATTACTGTATGGTGAGGATTAACTGTACTAAATTTCATTCATTTAATCAGATTAGTTGCTAACATATTAATATTTTATTATATTTTTTTTAATATTTGTATAAATGGTTCCCCATGACGCAATTTTGATTTGAAAAGCCCAATAATTTTCAGTTATGTCCTATAATAGAATGTTAGCAAATTGATGAGATAATTTCTTAATCTTGTTATTAGTTT
This sequence comes from Tenodera sinensis, assembly GCA_030765045.1. Taxonomy (NCBI): domain Eukaryota; kingdom Metazoa; phylum Arthropoda; class Insecta; order Mantodea; family Mantidae; genus Tenodera; species Tenodera sinensis. The sequence goes on from CM060962.1 coordinate 38,019,819, forward strand.
GGATAAAAATAAATTTTAAAGTTTAAATTCATAATTTTTTTTCATTTAAATTTCGAAATGTAAGCTTTAATATTTAATTACTCAGCAGTTATTCACGTTATGAAACAATTATCTCATCATTTCTTTTTAGTGTTATTTCTAAGCAGGTACACCAAATTTCATGCATAAGTACTGAAAATTGCATTGTGTGGAGCATTTTAAAGAGCCACCAGTGCTAAAAATAAAAACATGGAAAAACTAAGTTTGAAGTCATAGCAAGGATAATGGAACTATATGGATTTAAATGGACACGACCACTTACAGGCAATCAGTTAGACGGACACGTGACATAGTTAAAATGGCCGTAAGGCTATAAAAAGCATATAAAAATAAAGCAGAAGATTTATACTATTTGATAAAACAAAAATCCATTTTTGGCAATTTTTTAAATTTTTAGCCTTTTTACACAGATGGGTATCCTTAAGATTTATAGGTTGCATTGTTCATAACAAAATGTTCCTTATAGATGACACATTTTAACATTCTCAAGATAGGGCATTCTGTATCCCCTTAAACAATTGAATATCTCATTACTTCAATCGCCACGAAATGGAAATGCTGTGCATATAAGTAACAAAAGGTGAAAGCAGCCCTTTTCAGTGCTTAATGACGTTACACCTGAAAGCAAGCACTGAAAATCCGTGATGTGTTCAGCAAACGTCAATCTACGCCTCGAAAATTAAGAGCCAGGTGCAGAGGAGCATTAGGAAGCGAACCAGAGCTGGCGGAAGCTGTTGCATGTATTCTCGTCAAAAATTTGAAAGCACTTTCTTTACATGGATTCTCCATCACAAAAATGCTACCTTATTAGCTTGTGAATTAACTGAGATAATGGGCATAAAGCTCAGATTCGATCAGGAAGAAGAATGACAGTATGAGGGCTAGACTTGGGGCTTAAAAAGGCATCTGAGCTTGGCTTCAGCTGTCGATAAGGAGGGCTTCAAATGGAGCTCGCTTGCCTGTAGCATTTTATTAACGTCTAAATGTACTAAATTAAATGCTTCTATCTTTCTTTGTAGCATTCTATACTGGGCTTCAAAGGTCGCTTAATTTTGCACAGCGGTCTATACCAGGCTCGAAAATCTTTTGCTTGCCGTAAATCTACGACACGTGAAAAACCGTTCATTTACCCATTTCATTTTTTTAGGCCCGAGATAAATCCATCGCTCTCCACCAGGTTTGAACCCGCGACCTCGTGAACCAAACACTAACATGTAATCCCTAGATCACGGAGGATAACGATTTAGGAATAAGAATAGAAGAGATACAGAGGGAGTTCGGCACTGAGGTCTGAGGCTTATTGTACCTATGCGCCCAAGGGGGCAGCCTCGGGAGGAAGGACGAGGTGAGAGGAGACGCCGGGCAGACACATCCACACTAACGGTGCAGATAATGACAGAGGTCCCTAAGGTATCCCAAGTTTGACGACAACTCGAAGTATTTAGGCCTCCCGCGGCCATCTTAGGCGGATCCCGGCGAGGTCCGACGCCCCCATATGCTGCCTTCCCCTAGCCAGACCCCATAGACAACGAGGGACGGAAAGAGTTCCTATACGGATGTCATCCCTGCCAAGCTGCACCTAACACCTTCGCTGACACTTACTACCCTGAAAGAGTCGACGGGATGAACGATGAATGAAATGATTAATGAAGCGAAATGGAAAGATAGGAACTTCGGGGGATGCAAGTATTCTTCACGTTCTTCACCCCAAAGAAACCCATGGCTCAGGAAGGTCAGCCACAGGAATGGAACCCACGACCTCACGGATGCGAGCCTCGCACCTCCCAAAAACTCAGAGGTATTTAAAATAAAATACTTTCTCTTCCTAGAACAGGTAGGTGACAAAGTAGAAGACATTGTTCCTGGCGTGACTTTATATTCACCATGCTTCATTAATTAATTCCATCACGTGTTTTAAATATAGGTTTTACAAACTGTTTATTTTTCATCCACTTCATGTTAAATAAACCTTTACAGAAATAGCTTGTCACTTCTAGCTGTAGTATAATAGTATTATCACTTCCATGCTTAGTTTAAAAAACTCTACAAATGAATGAGGTTATTTTATATCTTGTATTAAACCCTAGTGCAAAAGAAAATTGCTTCTTGTATCTGGAAAGATTAGTCCATAAACAAGGGACAAAATAAGTAGCACTGACTGTTCTTTGTATGCAGTAACTTTTATATGAAATGAGGCATTCCCATATAATAGTTTGTTGTTTATAATTACCAAGTCAAAGTCCCATGAAAAGTTCACTAATAAGTTGATAACAATACAAAACAGAATTGCAAGTAAGTTCATTATGGCAACGATTGAACACCACACACTTAGTGAACCATTGGTGAAACGACGGTGATTCTATTTCCGTATGACCGAAGCTCACTCTGCTTACAAAGAAGCGTGTTTAAAAATAGGAAAATTATGGGTTAGATGTAACTGCCTAAGGCTTGATGCTGTAGGTTAGGTTTTGTGTTTATCAATAGGTGAACATAAAACTAAAGACGACACTAATCGTTGCTTATTTCCAAGGTATTATTTGCATCCCTAATGATCTTTATGACGAGGAAAGTATTATGGACATGAAACTAGACATTCCTCAGATTCGTGATCCTCCATTTTCACTCCGTGGTGGCCAGCTGATATACTAAGCATGACCATAAGTTGACACTCAAGCGCAAGTCAAGTGAGCGAGCAGGCATCCATAAGTGCCCCGTAAGTGGCGTCTGTGAATTGAAACGCAACTCTTAATGACCACTTGCACTTGAGTACTATGAATCTGGTCCCTAGGAGCGAGTCTAACTGGCCCACGCTACTCCCTTCATAAAGCCGACAAACTTGCATTTATTTACATCGAACCATTTTCGCAGATGGTGCCTGTACACCAGCAACTGTACGAGAACTAGCAATAACTGATGCCTGGTACTTACAAAACTTGTTCCATCCATTATATATACTCCTTTATATGTTGGAATATCAAATATGAAAACTTATTTTTTCTAAATGCTTCGGCTTTCATAGCCGGTGTTAATCCAATGAAACGTACCTTCCGGGGCTCTTTGCATGGCAAAATTATTTTTGTTACTAATGGGATCATTTGGGGGAAAAGAACTATAGATTCCGTAACACAATACAACCTGGGAACACTTAACGATTTAACAAGTAACTTTGAGGCAGTGTTTCTGTGTAAGCCCTCTGCAATGATATGAAATACAAACATAGAGGCAGCATAAAGGCCCCTGACATTATCAAGTTAAGATATAGACAGCATAGGCTGACTTCTTTTGTCTTGTACTATGAAGAAGAAAGTGACATGAATTATAATTTAACGTCTGGATGTACAGTATTGATTATAAAACAAACTGAAAAAGGACAGTCAATTTGTGAACTATAATGCAAGTAATAATTATTGTGATTGGACTATCACGTGAGCTTTACCAGAAAATTGGACATTAAAATAATTGTTGGCTGTGCCTAGCAATTACTCCATCAGAGACGGAACATGCCAATGCTTAGCGGATTTTTCTTGTGAGTGATTTGTTGAAAAATAATGGTTTACGAGTGTCAATAAAATGTTCAAAAGTTCTTAAAAGTGAAATAGATTATTTAATCTATCCGATGTGTTTGTACCACCCCTGAGATTAGTGATTATTAAAAGAACCTTCAGGCTTGCCGGCGGAGACCAGGTCGTGGATAGCAGAGGCACGCTAAGGCTTCCACCCTTCCATCCATCCGATCATTAATAGTAACAAGTGGAAAATATAATAAAACGTATATAAATAAAATAAACATGTTCCAAATGTCGCACTAACGTGTGGCTATTGGATATAGTAATTAAATGTTCAAACTTGACATTGCGTGTTTCAATGATCTCTACACTTTGGTGCAGGCTTTGTTTCTTATGGTTTTCCCGTTGTAACAAAGTTATCCAAAGTTCATTTGGAATTAGAGGACCTAATAAGTAGAGCGCGTAACCGCGTGCAGTCACATGTGATACAGGCTAGTTGGACACGGGGTATGAATGATGTAACCGGTTCCGCGCAGCTGTCATATGCACGCGCATCAGCAAACGCCTGCAGCTGTGTACATGCAAGAGTAGCAACAGAAGAACCTATGTGTACTAAACTTGCAGATTATTGCACTATCTTCCACCCTCTACTAATAAGATATAAACAGAAAATTCCAAGTGCTTAGTTATGTTTGACATGCATATACATAACCTTGCGAGATGGCTCCGCTTAACGTTTGAAGCTCGCATTTGTCAGGTCGTGAGTTCGATGCCAGTGACTGACTTACCTGGCCCATGGGTTCTTTCCGGGGCTTCCTCAGGTTGTTAGGTGAATGTTGGAAAGGATAATTACATTCCCCGATTTTCCTATGTCTCCGTTTCACCTCGTTTCTCACTTCCTTTCACCTTTTGTCTGCTTGGTTATTTCCGGGTTCTAAGTGTCAGTGGGAGTTTCGGCGTAAATGGCAAGTGCTTGGTCTCTGTAAATCCCCGTCATTGAAACACAAGCTGGGAGAGGAGCCGGAGTACGAGCCTTCACCGAGGAGTTCAAATCTGTAGTTGTTAGGGTCCCCACCATATGCTGTCGTTTATCCTCAGGTGCGACCAGCCTTGTTACCCTCTCACCTCACCCCTCCCTCCCTGGCTGCCTCATCAGCGGCATAGGCGTAAAACATATTTTACAGGTCGAAGTGTTGAAGTCCCCTCTTCGAACTTCGTCTATCCTTTCCCACCCTACATATGCATAGCATATGTTTGCAACATACGTACATGTATATGCATGCCATTTGGGATTCATCCGATTTTTGTTTTGATGTAATACTATTGAAAGACAGGCGCACCGGCGAGCACCTTAGTTAAAGAATGCTTTTATTGGTTTTAGTGCATCCCAAAATATGCATTTCCAGTAAATCTCGATTGTGTGGACTATAATACTACTCCTACTATTAAGTGGAGGAGGAACTAATACAGAATAAAATTTGAAACAAACAGTGACCCACAATTTTGCCTTAGTTTACTTCAACTTTAAACTATCCAGTTGCGTCATTTCATTAATAATGACATAATTAACGGAGGCCTCATGTCTTAACAATGTGGCCATTCATTAGACGTTGTGAGTTTGGGTAAGAAACGTAAGACATTTTTGAAGTAGGTGACCTATGCCAACACAACATTCGCTATTGGTGCTAGCAGGTATATATTTCATTTTTATACTGTTACCAAATTCTTTTGAAACATCAAGAAGCTAGAATCCGGACTCCTTTTTTGGTTTTTAGGACATGAACCCAGTCTGTTTAATCGCATAAGTGAAGGATCCTGTAGAGGTTCCATGTAAGGATCACACATCAGGATGATGGCGTCATGAATTTTAGCGAGAACCTTTGGAGACGCAATTGAACACCTTGTGTTGCTATTTCTTATGTTTTATGACTGTCCTAGTTTAATGCTTCTAGAAGTTTCCTTGTGAATGTATAGAGATGTGCTGATCGATTTCTGATCCCCCGTGGGATGCCAGCAATTTTTCAACTGTCCGCAACCCCCTATTGTGTATTATAGCCGTGGAAGTCATTCAGGATCTACCAAAAATGAGTAACGGGCATTTCTCAGGGGATCATGGCTGGAAGGAACAGCACTCTAACGACTTCAACCTAGTTGGCGAATCTATTGCACTCCTGTGTGCTTTCGTAGAATACGACTGACGTATAACTTATTTGTATTTGCAGAGGAGCTATGACCCTTATATCACTCAGGTCGTCCAGGAGTCTGCGAAACGTCCATTAATTCTGTCGGATATTCCTCTCTCGCACTATCTAATGTTTTCTACATGCTCTGGTTAATATTCACTGCAGATTGTTTGACTGCAGCGGTTCAACACATAAAAGGACTTAGGAAACCTGCAGTCTGCTACTTGATAAACAATTTACAAGGTACAAGATCTACGCAACAGCCAGTAGACACCAAAATGTTTCACCTAACTGTACATGTAGGTACAAGAAATCCGACAACAAAGTGTTTAAGGATCCCATTGAAATACACTACACAATGACTACGTTAGATGAAGTCGTACTATTACACTTGCACATACTTGATAACTTTGTTTTGGAGAAATATTCAACTGGAGTAGCTGAACATCATTATGGATAATAAAGTTATTTATAGTCAATTTGTTACATTACATGGTGAGCTTTCATAGTATTTGTTACTCCACATTGCGGAGTGGGACTCAAAGTGGCCCATAAAGGAAAGGAATCATTTTAAATGTGCAGCTCCATACTCTCTATACTAAGTTCAGTCTTAGGTTTGTCCGCGTCAAAACAAACCCATGTGACCAGTACACCGTGGTACAACACGGTAGCAATGCGTGCAGGGAAGTAGTCCCATCCTAGTAATCTGAGTTTTAGAATGAATTTATCATTAAATGATGTAATATTCTACACAAATACTTAAGAGGTTAATTAACACTGATGTATACTGATTAACAGAGCTACAAGTCCCAACATGCAACTCGTGTGAATTACCTGATATCCGAGTATTGTTTACAGCCAGCAGTTTCTATTTAGAATCATGGCGGACGGCCGCGGTGAATTTGCTCTTGCGTCTTCGTCGACTTATGCAAAGCATAACGCGGGAAAACCATTGACTAGTGGTGAGAAAACAATAGTGTTTAACGTGTATTATAAGTTGTGTGAGAAATATCCAACTGTTCCCGTCAAGGAAGTAGCGAAATTAACTTCTGAGTTCACCGGTTTTTCGTGTACCAGTATAAACAGTGCTCGCAAATAAAAGTAATAATTATGACATGTGCATCATTTATTTTGTTGTGACTATCAATCTTATCGTCTCTAGTTACACGTTAGTCACTCTTTAAATTGATGGAATAAGGGATCGTATCCTTTCTGTTACGTACCGCATGCACTCACCACATGGTTGTGACAGTATTTCTGGCGCGAATGGCGGAAGGATACATTATAACTGTGCACGGCCACCTGGGTTCAGTTTCGCGCGGATCAACCTTAGAATGAATAGATAGTAGTATAGTTTTAGCCATTTGATTGACAAGTTACGTCGTCCCGAAACATGGGAGATGTTAAGGTGAGTTGCCAATGTTCTTACTCATTGGTTACCATAAAGTTAATGATAATGATTATACTACTAAGGATGAAGATAGTAGTACTAACAAGTTGAGAACGCAAAACGCTGAGGTTCCTTGTATCCCGTATTTTAAATGTTCCGTAGGTCACGTCGCCTTTCCGGGGAGGCAGAGTAATCCTGACCAAGTTTTTGGAGGTGCTTGTAAATTTGCACACTAAAAAGAGTTCTGAGTATGTATTTGTGGTATTCGTGTGCTTGAGGGAATACTTGTAAAATGAGAAAAAACTGAAGAGTAATTTTACGACAGTAAATGTATTATAATTCTTGATCACCAGAATCATATCGTTAGCATCATCATGGTTATAACGCCGAGCGCCGCGGACAACAAAGGACGCTCGGGCTAAGCTACTTCACACCACATACAAGGCCGTAGAACAAACAAAGGCGCTCAAGGCCAGGCTTCCTCCCGCGACTTTTTGCGTATATGTGACTAACAACAGGCGCGTATCAAGGGCGCTCAGGTTAAGCCTCCCCACACCACTCATGCAAATAAACACGCAGCAACAATCAGAGCGGTATAACCAAGAGGAGTTTCCTCAAGATGGTTCGAGAACTGTCCGACAGCGGACTTGTGTGTGTGTGTGTGCGTGCGTGTGTGTGTGTGTGTGTGTGTGTGTGTGTGTGTGTGTGTGTGTGTGTGTGTGTGTGTGTGTGTGGGGGGGGGGGGTACTGTCGTCGTGAAAGTTACGTCGCGTCGAAGTGAAGTTTCAACGAGTGTCGAGTGATTGTATCTTCGGAGTGAGTATGAGAGACAGAGAAAGTGAAGAAAGACAGTGAAAGGGCCGAGTCGATGTTACGAGAAGTAAACAGTTGTGAGTTGTAATATCATGAAAGACTAGACTGTTAACGTCAGTAGAAGAGAACTGTGTTTTGTTTAAAATTTTAGAAGAAAAAGTGATAGAAAAGTAACGACTGGATTTTGTCATGTCCCACTATTCTTATATCATCAGAATCATCCTCAGAATCATCATCATCATCATCAGAAACAGAATCATCATACTACTACTACTCCTGCTACTATTATCGTTATCTTACTATTATCCAAATGGCGAAAGTGGGTGGTGAAATTTAGAAATACTTCAAAATGATCTTTCCAATCTTCCAGCAGCGGGATTAGCTTATTTGAACTACACCCCACAGCTCCTAAGTCCTTGCATCCTTTAATCCATAGTCGAAACCAGCCTAATTTTAGATTTCTTCTTCGTGTCTTCATGTCTACTTCAGAAGCAACAATTGATGTAAGTATTTTGTGTGTCGTGCATTTTAACGCAATAGATACCTCTAATTCTTCCCACCACCAAGTCGAGCGTTAATCATAACAGCTAGGTAGCGCATCTCCAGTAAGTGCAGACTTCTATCTTCCAGATACATTCGTAAACATCAAGGTATTTCACCAGCTTCTTCCCACCAACATGAAGCCCAAAACATGTTTTACTTTGATGCTTGCCAGTTTTACAATTGATTTTCATCATGATCGAAGCAAATTTTAAAAATACACCAATTAAATGTTTCTTATTAATGTTTCTTGTAAACATGAACTACATACTCCTGATACTTATAATCTGCTTATTTAAAAAAACATAGTTCAGAAGTGTGAAACGCTACTGGAAAAAACAAAAATTCAGAAAAACTATATCTCTGTAGAAATGCGATAAAATTCCATTGTATATCAAAGAGGAACCATAGAGGAAATTCAACTATGAACAAATTTGTATTGGAAACAGAGGCATACCTGCATTTCCAAACATTACTTCTAGGGAATGCTACACGAAATTTAAGAAATGATAGTTTTGTAATATGTGAATAATACATATTACTAATGCAATGTGTTCCTGGTTAGTACCTTGGGATGCTGAGGTGCAAAATAAATGTAAAATTTATACTACTAAAAGTTGTAACTTGGCCTTAATGGGAGATTTTTCCAATGTTACATAAATCCAGATAAAAAATTAAATTATTTTGTTGTTTAACGACGCTGTCAATTGCCAGGATCACATCAGCGTCGCCGGTGTGCCGGAATTTTGTCCCTCAGGAGTTCTTTTACATGCCAGTAAATTTACTGACATGGAGCTGTCGTTTTTAAGCACACTTAAAAACCATCGGCCTAGGCCGGGTTTGAACCCGCGACCTTGGGATCAGTGGACCAGCGTCTAACCAACTGAGCCACCCAGACGGACAATCCAGATAAAGAATACCCATGTACTAAAGAAGTCATGTGCATATGAAGTAATTTTTATAAATAAATGTAATTACTGTGAAGAATATCTTCTTCTTTATCGGTTAATCTGCCCGTATGGACACCCCTAGGCCTTGCATGTGGTCAGATGCCTGTCGAGCAGACCAACCTATGAACCGGACAGAGTGAATAAGCGGGTGGTCAGGTATGAGAGTGAGGAAGAGGATCATATGAAATGCAAGCGAAATATATGAACGGAAAGATGATAATGGAGCAGTCTAGAGAGCCCGCAAAAAACAGCCCAGACGCTGCTTTGTCGACCACTAATACCACATGCCGGTTCCTGGGATTGAACCCAGGGTGATAGGTGAATGACCTATCTGCTATGACAAGGCGCCGACCTACTGTGTCGACCCCTGGCGCAACAGTCCATGAAGGGCCAAGGCCTGCCACCCAGCCGCTGCGTCCCTCACCTCTGCCCATTACAGGCGTCATTGGTGGGGTGCAGTACTGGAGGGCGGGACGTGGTCATCGCCCCGAGCCCTCCCGGCCAGTTGTACGGCCTCCTCGACCTGGGGCCACTACTTCTCCATCAAGTAGCCCCTCAATTGATTCCCCCGGGACCTAATAAGGCTGAGTGCACCCCGTGCCAGACCTCCCAGAGGGGATAAAATCCCCATGCTGGTACCGGAGATCGAACCCGGGTCCTCCGCGCCATAGGCAAGCGCGCTACCAACTGCGCTACGGAAGCGGTCACTGTGAAGGATATACTCGTATAAATTATCACCAAAAGAAAACTAGAACAGATAGAATAACTCAAGCTCTCGAAGGCAGTTATCCAGCTGTCACTGATATTTGAAAACTAAGATAAATTACTAAATGTGCTTATTAATAATTTACAATATTTGTATAATAAAATAAAGCGTAAAATTAGACTTGAGACTTCATGAATGATTCACTCAGCGACAATGAAGTGAAACTTGTGAAATGGAAATAACCGCCATTGTGGAGCGGAGATTATTTAGGAATATTGCCACTGGAGACAGAATGCTAAAATGTGAGGAGGATTTTCAGGAATGTGTTACGTAACAGTAGGGAGGCTTGTAATCTAGGGGATCGACAACAAATGTTGTATATCAGTCGGTTCATTCCCGTCTCCTAGACTACATACCCGCGTACTCCGTGAAGGATGTAACACTGCATTCATCTCTATCGGTCCTGCGTCTGTTGCTTAGTCAAACTCAATTTTCTCTCCCATAGCAGCTTCCCGTATGCTTCACAGTGCATGTAAACAGTCAGCCAGTTCAAAATTACGAAAACATCGAGAACATTTTCCGAATTAGATGAACATAAAATGTAGACCCAAAAAGCGCAAATTAAAATTATGCTATATAAAATGGGCTATACTAATTTGGTTGAGGAGAAATAAACCATTTTGCTGAGCCAGTAATATAGAAATTGTACCGACTCCTCAAACTGCTCAACATTTTGCGAGTCAATGAGTACTCTGCTCAAAACTGAACTATTGGCCAATTCATGGTGTCTGGTATAGCATTTCAGAAATTCACTCCAATATGAGTTTCTTACGTTGAATTTTCTTACACAAGGCAAGACTAAAACGCGTAAACAAAACGTCAAACCATCAAAAACACTTCTGGCTTTATATTCATGAAATGTAACAGCTATTTCTGAATTTGTTTCCTATTAAGAAACCTGTGCTTTATAGAAAAAACAAAGGGTTACCAAATGCACGCGATAAGAATCTGGATGAAATTGATTTGAAAGCAACGCAAATCAGCAATATGGAAATAGGAGTCGTAATGAAGATGCGGTAGATCACGCATACAAACTGAGATCGAAATGGAGAAGTCGCGTGCGAGGATCGCATCACAGAGAGAAACAAGGCATCACGATGTAGGTGGAAAGGGTGTGCATACAAGGAAGGCTCTACAAGAGCCGAGATATTTAAAAAATTGAAAGGACGGTCAATCACAAAAGAAGAGAAAATCCACTTACAAGATCATGTGTAGAGTTTATCCATTTCTGCGCTTTTTCTTTATTTTGCTTTTCTGGAATATTTGAAATCTGCTGTATAATTAGGGACTCCCAGAGACTTAGAAATACCACCATATATTAGGCTCCTAGTGTAATTAACATTCATAGAAGATTTTGCTATGGACACTCCATTATTCGAAAATATAATGCAATGTTTGGACATGTAGCTGGCTCATGTAGGCTCAGGCCCAGGACATTTGGGACCGGTTTGAACGTTGACGGTTTGTGCAGTTTGCCTCCTCACTCACCTAACACCTTAATCCTCTCGGACTCTTCCACTGGCAAAGCCTCGCCCGACGGTCTCGCAATGGTCGCCACATGGATGGACAGACATCCCGCTGCCAGTGACAAAGGAACCCAACCAGCACCGTCACACTACAAAGACATAAACGCTTGCAGAAAAGACATCTATTATATCACACGGGTAAATCCGTACTAAACGGATAAGTACCTAGGCGATTTACCCTTCTCCCGGATTAACCCGGGCGTTCTGATGTTGCTCTTGCCTCTTGGCTGTCACTCACTCTGACGTTCCACGTTTCGTCTATACGCCAATGAGATCAACATAATTTCTTGCTCAAATTGATTACGACAGCTTCAGTGACCGTCTTGTCCAAAAAATGCTGCTCTGTTCTGTGCCATAGTAAACATCTCCGCGTATGCAGCACTATTTGTCTTCTATACGTGTTGCATATAGTGCTAAATTAAACACTACCTCCTATTACGAGAATATGGCTGTAAAGAATGTGACCCACATCAACAAGTCTAGCTATCGCGCAACGTTTGTGTCCCAACATTGCAAGCACAAGAATGTATGTTAGGAGGCCTAAGCCTTGTTGAGTTTCAGATATTCCTTACAGCCACATTCTCATGAGAGGAATAGACCTATTTACATCATTGTAAGTGAGTGGGTGAGTGAATGAGTGGGTGGGTGAGTGGGTGGGTGAGTGAGTGAGTGGGTGGGTGAGTGAGTGGGTGGGTGAGTGAGTGGGTGGGTGAGTGAGTGGGTGGGTGGGTGAGTGAATGAGTGGGTGGGTGAGTGAGTGAGTGAGTGGGTGGGTGAGTGAGTGAGTGGGTGGGTGAGTGAGTGAGTGAGTGAGTGAGTGAGTGAGTGGGTGGGTGGGTGAGTGAGTGGGTGACTGAGTGGGTGGGTGAGTAGGTGAGTGAGTGGGTGAGTGAGTGGGTGGGTGAGTGGGTGGGTGAGTGGGTGGGTGAGTAGGTGAGTGAGTGGGTGAGTGAGTGGGTGGGTGGGTGGGTGAGTGAGTGAGTGGGTGAGTGGGTGAGTGAGTGAGTAGGTGAGTGAGTGAGTGGGTGGGTGAGTGAGTGGGTGGGTGTGTGAGTGAGTGAGTGAGTGAGTGAGTGAGTGGGTGAGTGGGTGGGTGGGTGGGTAGGTGAGTGAATGAGTGAGTGAGTGACAGTGGGTGGGTGGGCAGGTAAGTGAGTGAGTGAGTGGGTGGCTAGGTGGGTGGGTAGGTGGGTGAGTGAGTGAGTGGGTGAGTGGGTGAGTGAGTGAGTGGGTGAGTGAGTAGGTGAGTGGGTGGGTGGGTGGGTGGGTAGGTGAGTGAGTGAGTGGGTGAGTGAGTAGGTGAGTGGGTGGGTGGGTAGGTAGGTGAGTGAGTGAGTGAGTGACTGAGTGGGTTGGTGGGCAGGTAAGTGAGTGAGTGAGTGGGTGGCTAGGTGGGTGGGTAGGTGGGTGAGTGAGTGAGTGGGTGGGTGGGTGAGTGAGTGAGTGGGTGAGTGGGTGGGTGAGTAGGTGAGTGAGTGGGTGGGTGGGTGAGTGGGTGGGTGTGTGAGTGAGTGAGTAAGTGAGTGAGTGAGTGGGTGAGTGAGTGGGTGAGTGAGTGAGTGGGTGAGTGAGTGGGTGGGTGGGTGGGTGGGTAGGTGAGTGAGTGAGTGAGTGAGTGACTGAGTGGGTGGGTGGGCAGGTAAGTGAGTGAGTGAGTGGGTGGGTGGCTAGGTGGGTGGGTAGGTGGGTGAGTGGGTGAGTGAGTGAGTGAGTGGGTGAGTGAGTGAGTGAGTGAGTGAGTGAGTGAGTGAGTGAGTGAGTGAGTGAGTGAGTGAGTGAGTGAGTGAGTGAGTGAGTGAGTGAGTGAGTGAGTGAGTGAGTGAGTGAGTGAGTGAGTGAGTGAGTGAGTGGGTGGGTGAGTGAGTTTAAGGGCCCGTTGAAAGCTAGCTCATTTGATCCCACATGCAATCTTGGTTGTAGTTTATTTGTAGTGCATAGATACTTGAAGCCTGGTACAGGGCAAAGTTTATATCCCGTCCCACCAGTTGATCATTGAGTAGAAGACAGACCTAAGTCAGTAATTATAACTTAAGCTTTTAAATGTTTCCCCGGCGAAGAGGGGTCGTATAGAAGAGAAAGCCTGAATATGGTTATTTTATTTCTAACGCGTTTTCAGTATAAGTAAATCTAAAACTTCAATATCACAATGACCCCTTAAACATTATACAATTATACCTAAGGATATTAAACAGCATTTTGAGTTGCCGTTTTACAACTCTGGCCATTGACGATAATTCATCATAGTATTTACAGACCGTGAAAGCGAGGTGTTACTTACAGTGACTGTAAAAAGTGTTCGTACACATAGGAAAGTATATTAACATGCCTGAAGGTATAGCAATAGAATATTGGGATTAATATGAAAATACCTTAAACATGTTCAGTAATGCATATGTTGTATTTGGTCATATTTTATATCACAAAACAAAAACAAATTAATTAATAATCGTCCCTTAATATAAACAAATGCTATTATTCCTCACAAAAAGTGACCGTACACCTACAATTTAGTAACATTTTTATAAATAAATACTACCATTCAATATTTTGTAGGTTTTGCTTTTGCTTTTATAACTGCCTCCAGTCTTCATGGTATTGATTCTACTAGCTCTATTGTTGTATTTGGCTCAATTAAGTCCCGTTCTAACAAAAGCACCTGTTTCAAGCCTTCTTTACTGAAAAAGGCATGACTTTTAATATTCTGCTTCAAAATAGACCACGGGTGGTCTATAGGGTTGATATCTGGTGACTGAGGTGGCGTATGAAGTTTCTTTGGCATGTTGTGTATCAGCCACAAGCTAGTATTTTAGCTGTATGTTTGAAGATGTTGTCCTGCTAAAAACAAAGTTGTTCTCAAAACCTAGTTTCTGAGCACTAGCATGAAGATTTATCTTTGAAATGTTCATATACATTTTATGATACATCATTCCATCTATAAAGTGCAATCAAATCACACCTGAAGGGCTTAGGCACCCCGGACCATCGCTATACCATACATCTTACATCGGAACCAAAGATGTTAAACTTGCTCTCGTCTGAAAAAAATCACCCATTTTCAGAAGTATGATGCTTCATTCCGGTGCTCTTTTATGAAATTTAATCGCTTTACTTGATTTCTCTTATTTTCCCAGAACTTCTTCTGACCATGATGTGCAGATTCTCGATAAATATTGCGCACAGTACTGGCTGAAACATTAATACCACGTCGTCCCAAATCTGCAGCCAACTTCACAGCACTAATTTTAGAGTCCTTTGTTATTTCCTGTAAGATATATCTTTCATCTTGCTCTGTCAACAACTTTGGTCTTCCAGTTCTTGGCCTGTTTTGCACGGTTGTTAAAACACAAAACCTATCAATTATTGCCTGCACGGTGGAATGAAGTCTATCAACAAGTTGAGATACTTGTCGCAGCGATTTGCATCGATTATGCAGTTTAGTTATTAGTTTTCTTGTTTCTTTGCTGGTTTCCCTGCCATTGTTCCCCATTTGGCCCTTTCTGCGGTTTGTTTTCTGTTTACTGACGACTAGCCCCGCTCTGTTTCTTATAGCTGCTATCCACAGGTAGACAGACACTACCTCAGGTGTACGATCTGTTTTTGTGCCTATTTCAAACATGTTTTGGTGCATTTTGTTTAATTTTTAAAGCTTCTACTCATCATATTGCGATTTTACTGGTGTACTTATGAAACGCAGCATTCCGTATTCACATCTTTTATGTTATTATACTTCTTGAAACTTGTGCTTTTTTGTAGCACGCATTTTAATGTAAACTAATGTAGGTGTACGAACACATTTTACACTCACTGTAGGTGAAAGGTTTGTGTATGCACGCTAAGCCAGCAACACAAGCTGTAACCCTTCAAGGTTCTGTTTACAAGCGAAACAGCCATCGTCCCTGCTTCTTGGTACCTCCAGGCTTCTGTAGCGTTCCTGTAAACTGCAAACTTTACACCCGAGTTAATAATTCATCACGCCCATAATTAATCAAGGTGGTAAGAACAGTATTTCCTTTAAGAAGACAGATCTGTGAATTTTCTAAAACTCAACGACTTCATTGAGTTCTTTTTTAATTTGTACCTCTCCATATCTATAAAAAAGGGTGATTACAAGGTTTGGTGCATATAAATTATAATACCTATGAGGCAATTTACTTAACTTTTAAGCTATATTTTACTTTTACATTCCTAATGAATAAGAAAATAAGTGCTTTAAGGAAACATAATTTTAAATAATTGCATTTAAAACATAATTTATCCCATTGTAAGACTCGGATTTTGCAAAATTTGCACGCTTTAGTTGGCTTATGTAGAGGAAACCGTTCCCGAAATTTCAGTCTGATAGCTTAAAAAATTGCAATATAAGCAGCGTTTGAAATGCCTATAAAACGAGAAAAGCGCAGTGGAAAATAAATATGAACTAACTAGTCTAAAATTTTGCTTATTTATTTCTCATAAAAGAGTTACATGATTTACTTAAAACTCAATTTGGAAATGATTAACATGTTGGTAAGATCCCGTCTACAAATGTAGGAAAGGTATCAGGAAAAAGCCTCACTTGCGGAACCATGCCCTACGCTCAAAACTGTAAACTCATTTTCATTCCGATAAAATATTTACACCAAAACCTTCCTAGAGAAACAAACTTAATAGGTTAAGCAGCCGAAACTGAGCGGGATGGCTCAGGCGGTAACGTCTGTGGCCCACATTCGGGAGGTCGCGGATTCCATCTCCACGGCCGATCTTCCTGATCCATGGTTTTTTCCGGAGGTTTCCCAGGATCGCCAAGAGAATGGTGGGAAGGATTTCCACACCCTCCGAATTTCCTGTCACTCCATTTCATTACATTGATTATTTCATTTCACCTTACATCCCGCTGGTTAGAAGCGTCGGCGAGCGTCCCGGAAGCAGCACGGCAGGGGCACAAATACGCTCTGGAAATTTCATCTACCGGATTGGTTTCCGGTTGCCTCATGCGATTGTACAAGCTCGAGGGGCAGACGAGACACGGTTTCTGACGCCTGCGCCTCCTTGAGAGTACGAACTCGAAGGGGTGGGAGAGGAACCGGGCTCAGCCAACCTTCACCGGGATGCTCTTCTAACTGGAAAAATACAGGGACCCTGCCCTCTGCTCTGTCGATCACTTCTACCGCCCTAACCACCTACCCACCCACTATTGTTATTGTTATTATTGTCATTGTCATCGTTATTACTGTCATTATCATCATTATCATTATCATTATTAGTAGTACTACTACTATTATTATTTATTGTTTACTTTCTCTACTATGTATAGTAAGCAGGGAAAGTATTATACTCCACCCAAAAATTTGATGTTGAAATTGCACCGGAAATGTATGTTTTGAGGCCCTGTGAATCCAAAAAGCATTTTTAGAAAAAGTTCCAAGTGTGTGTCTGTGGGCGCATCTGAATAGCATAACTTAAAAACGAAAAGTCGGCTAAAAACCAAAGGTGGTATTTAAATTTAATATACTCTAAGGATGTGACACGAAGATTTTGAAGAAGATTCCTCCACCCTGAATAACCCTTTATGTGGGACATTTTTCAAAAATTTTGATTTTCTCGAAAATGACTGACGATTTTAATTAAAATGCCATATGTTTCAGATATTTTTATGGCAAATGAAATGTCTATTTTGAATTTTATAGCTATAGCTCCTGTGGTCCTGTTTACTTTTGATGACTTTTGCATAAATGGAAAGCTGCAAGAGAGATAGTCTTACTATGCAAAAAAACGTAGATCTCATTACACACACACACAGGTTATGTTCAAATGCATTTTGGTGGCGTGGATCATTTGTGAGATATTACTTACTTGTGTGACTTTTGCAATACTTAAAACTTTTCTCGAATGGAAGGTCGTTATTCATATTTTTATTTCTTGGCTGTGCAAAGAGAACGGGATTTCAAAGCCTTCATATAGCGACCAGCTTTATGAGATATTGCTATCGCTCAAAGCCTTCTGTATTCCCATATTCCCCTTGCACCTACAAGAAAATTAGCAATAAGGAAATTTCTGCAAGTGCTTGTCTCAACTAACACGAAGAAGATATAGGAATAAGAGTTTGTAAGAATGGTTAGTACAAGAGTAGAGAAAGTCAGGTGAGTGCAACACATCATATTTTTTTTCTTTTTAATTTTTTTCCTACCAGAGGCGCATACATAGTATTTGGGGTGGGGCCTGAAACCAGAATCACTAAAACATACGAAGTCAGTCGTATTCTTTATCCGTGGTCACCTTTTATAGATTTATCCTTGTGAAGTCCATACCAAGGGCGTCACTGAACAGAGCACACAGATTAAAAGGATATGACAGGTCAGCATGACCAGCAAACTTATTTTAAGTATTTCTAACACAGGAGTACATACACAGAGACTGAACACCCCAGCCTGGATTTATACTCCGAAGTGCGTTAACCACTAGACTACGCGGAGACACTCGAGAAGTTCCGCATTAACTTCCCTCCAACTTCAGGTACTCTGTAACCATTTAGTAGTACACTCCAAATAAGTAGAGAGACTAAATTAGTCAATTTTGCCAGAAAATAATTTCCAAATGAACGCATTAAATTCCCTGTTATCTCCTAGTATTTATCATTATTAGAATATATATATATATATATATATATATATATATATATATATATATATATATATATATATATATATATATATATAGTATTTTTATTATATTTTAGTTTATTAACAGGTACAATGTGGTATACAAAACTTGTAACAATACAATTGTAGCTATACAACATAGAAATGACGCTAACGTGCTCCGTTTAGGGCACCAGTGCTCAACCGAAGGCAAGTAAGGGGAGGTTGAAGCTACCTCCTTCCATCCGCTGGGGGAGAATGACGCATTTATCCGTAGTTGCTGAGTTCCTGTGGCCGAGTTATATACTTATTTACAGGAATCAAAAGCGTATATAATCATATTCTACTCCTGATTAACCCACGATGTACCTGAGGATACATTTTTCATACGATTTACGTTTCAGAAGGTCTTCAATATTTGGTGCAAAAGATGAAGTGCGCAGCCTTAAAAGATACGCAAGGTGATTTTCACTTATCTTACTGCTATACTCGCTTTTAATGAAGTTCGTTTTTAAAAATGTTTGTTCGCAGATATAAGTGGAGCCAAAAACTCTCATTATAATAGATGCAAACGTAATCTCGGATACTCACAGCAGGGCAGAGACCTAAATAATTCCCACCCTTCTTTCTCAGGACATTTTACGGTCGCGGAATTCTGCAATGTAGGTAGTTTCATATTTTGTAGCTCGTGTAAAGCCTCACTACGAGGAAACTTCTTTTTTCTTTACTGATTACCCTCCCCTTTTATAGGACTTACACCTCCTAGGACTTATAGGCCAGTGTCTAGTGTCGGGCGACTGACGGGGAGTACAGGAACCTATGGACCGGACAGAGCGAAGACCTGGAAGCGGGTGGTCTAGTCTTACAAATCAAGCACTTAACTTTATCGTCTTCATCTCGAAAACAAAAATATTCGTTCTCCCATTGAATTGTATTTACTACGACACTCCGCGCCATCCGCCTCTGTTTAGCAGGTCTGGTTCACCTTGCCTTGGTCAGTGGTGTGGGGAAAATAACATGTGTAGGGAAAGCGAGCGTTTGCTCGCCTGTTGGACACCCCTGTTTTAGGGAGTCCGAGAAGTCTTGAGGCCCCCCCCCCCCCTTCTACGAAAGCCTCCGATTTCAACAGTGGCGGATTTTTACAAGTTGGTAAAGCCATATTTGAATTTCCTATATTGCATTCCTTCCCATTTTCTCTGAACTCCAATGTTCACAAAATTCTCCGGTAAATTTGAGTCATATACCCATTACCATTCATTCATGCACCAGTTTGAGACACTTCTCTCTTTGTGCGCTTCACTGAAAATAATCAAGATTTGTTCTTAGGTGATCTTTGGTTTGCTTTTTCAGTTAACTATGGTCATGCATGAAGACAGAATGGCAGGGAACACTGTCGATTCTCATTCCTCTTGGTCGACAAGTGCACCCAACCGTCCGCCATTTAACTCTCCCGTCTGTTTACTTACTCTGTCCTCTTACCCTGACCACTCCAGAATTGGGGTAGAAATTTCGTTACTCTCAGAGTCTTGAGAACGAGAAGAGCTTTGGTGCAAATCAATGGCAGTAACAGACACAGTAAGATGAAGTGGTCAGGGAGCGAACGTGCAAATACACTACCATCATTCTCAGTTGAAATCAATCATCAAGTGAGGAAGTCTCGAGCTTATTTGTACTTTGCAAGACTTTGCTTACTCGTTATGTGTGAAGCAAATTCCACAGTGCTAGTGCAGTACATAAATACTTACATTACAGGTGCACCCATTTGTTATGTAGAACTTTGACCGCTTGAGGAAAAAAATAACGAATTGCGGTATTAATGGTAAATTGTTTTATGCCGATTACATTTTTATCAATTTTGTTCGTCAGAATGACTACTTATAGTAGCTCAAACATCTCACTATGCTGAGTGGGGACCGATCCCATACATACCCAGAAAAATACCCCCCCCCCCCCCCCCCCCGTATGCGCCAGAACCCATGTGCACTTCTTGACTGGGAAACCGTGTGCATTGAAACATGATGTTAGTTACCTGTTCCGCGATTTTGTAATTCAATCAGAAGGTATAGATTCAATATTCGTTATAAATATTCCATTTCCATGAATTCTTCAGACAACAAAGTTTAATGGCAGTCTTTGGCTCCCTGATATCTGCGAACAAACATTTTCAAAAATGCACTACATCAAAATTGAGAATCGCAGTAAGGAAAGTGAAAATCACCTTGCACTTAATCTTTTGCACCAATATTGAAGACCTTCTGAAACGTAAATCTTGCCAAAAAAGTAATCCTCAGAAACATCGTGGGTTAATCAGGAGTAGAATATGACTGTTACGCCTTTGATTTCATGTATAGGTATAAGAACGACGTCGCCACTGGAACTCAGTAACCAGGGATAAATGCGCCATTCTGTCCCAGCGGGTGGAAGGAGGTAATTTCAACCTCCCCTAACTTGCCTCGGTTGAGCACCGCCGATCTGGATGAAATCTGAGTAAGTGAAACTTAGGATTCCTTTAACACGCATACTTAAAAAGGACTTGCTTTTGAAACTGTGGAATGAATGTTACGCTCGGTATAGCTACCCCTTGGCCTTTTACTGAGCTAAAAGTATATTGATAATAAGAAACTATAAAATTGTGCTCTGTCGTCTATTTCTAAACAGTTCTTTATCCAGCATACCAATTGTGGAACATTAAGAAATAAACTCTAGAACCTTTTATTCCAATTGCAGATACACAGATTTTTAAACCGTAATTTCATGTCATTAGAAGTATTGATAATTATTTGAAAACGAGCCTGTCGGAAAATTAATAAGTGTAATCTATAGATTTTCTAATCCTACTTACGACTTTGAATGTTTCATTTTGGTGGTCGTTTCATTTTTTATTTATGAGCCAATTCTGTACGTGTGTTACAACGGTTTTATTTCGCTTATGCGGCGGATATATACCAAATAATATTCACAAACTAGTACATTATGCGCTAAAATGCTTTATTTATGTATTCCCGATGAAACTATTGCAAAAACAGTGTTTCTAAAGGAAAACTTTGGTTTCGTGGAAAGCGAAAGGCGCTGAAAATGTTGTAGTGCAAGAACGTCAGAAGATTCTACTCTCTACTATCGTCGCGCGGTTATCTACGAGTAATTTCATCGTAAATACATAAATAAACTATGGAATTTCCTCAAATTAAAAACGAAGCTTGGTCGCTAAACAGAACTTTCAAAATCGTAATCAGCAATAAAAAATCTATGGATTGCACTACACTTTATTTATTTTCTCGAGTGGCCCGTTTTCTACACGATTACCATGGATTTAGTATGAATAATGTTGGTTACTCTAACCTATGGCAGGGCGTAACTCTCATCGTATGAAGATGGATACCTTGTGTTTAAGGCACCACACTTGGTTCATTTTGCAAACGGTAATATTCTAGCAATGGATTTTGTATGTTCAAGTATCTCTCGATACAACACCTCAATCAATTGCTTTATAACTCAGTCGGGTAATTGTTTACAAAATCGGCCGCTCGAGAAAACGAATGAAACATAGTGCAATGGATGCAGTTTTTATTGTTGATTACGATTTTGAAAGTCGTATTGTGCGCTGATGCTTCGTTTTTTATTTATGAGCAAATTGTTGTTGCTGAATACGATTTTGAAAATTTTATTTGGCGGTTTTCGTTTTGCCCGTGTTAGGTTAGGTTAGGTTTAGTGTGTGTATATGAGTGGGGTAACAGGGTCCTGTGTTATCGAAATATTTACAATTTGGGCAGTGTTTATGCAATAATTTCAACAAAAAT
Organism: Tenodera sinensis; assembly: GCA_030765045.1. NCBI lineage: Eukaryota > Metazoa > Arthropoda > Insecta > Mantodea > Mantidae > Tenodera > Tenodera sinensis. The sequence goes on from CM060962.1 coordinate 38,041,946, forward strand.
GCATTAATCAATCATTCTAGCATATATTATACTCGTTTATACACATTTATTTGTTAAATATCCCCCGCATAAGCGGAAAAAAAAACTGCGGCATCATAGGTACGGAATTTGCTCATAAATCAAAAAACGAAGCTTCAGGGCACAATACGACTTTCAAAATCTTAATCAGCAATAAAAACTGCATCCATTGCACTATATTTCATTCGTTTTCTCGAGCGGCGGATTTTGTAAACATTTGCCCTCAGTCGCGATCCAGAATTCGCCACTGTACTAAACTCTGATTTCTCTCATTCGCTAACACAGGATTAGAATTATAAAAATGTCAACAATTGCACATATACCTTCTTAATGAATACGAAACAAAGATGATTTAAGGAAAGTAAATGCGTATATTATACACAGTTTAAAAGCGCATGTGAACGACTGAAAAGCCTGTAACTCATTGTCCTGCCTATTTTAAGGGCTTATCCATGAAGTAAAGTGAACATGTACTCAATTTTGTGACTACTGTGCATGCACGGAAGAAAATTCCCAAACACTAGTGGTACTGAAATCAAGTAAATTTCAATACCACAGCGCACTGTCGTTCCATTCATACACATAGGCGTGATACCCGCGGCTCGTCGTTTTATGCGCGTCTTTCAATCTCGCTGCATTTTTCGCTCAGATATTGGCTTCTCTTGGGTAGCAACACCACAGCCTCGAAGTACCTACCATCGACCAAAGCGTTAACTAATTAAGAAAGGTGGACTTTGAACAGAGCCCATAAAAGGGTAATTGTTTACAAAATCGGCCGCTCGAGAAAACTAACGAAACATAGTGCAATGGATGCAGTTTTTATTGCTAATTAGGATTTTGAAAGTCGTATTGTGCGCTGAAGCTTCGTTTTTTATTTATGACCAAATTACGTACGTACGATGCAGCGTTTTTATTTCGTTTATGCGGTGGATATTTAGTAAATAAATGTTTATAAACGAGTATAATATATACTAGAATGATTGATTAATGTATTTACGTTGAAAATGTTATTTCTGATTATTTATTTGGCCATCAAGCTTTATTTTCGTTTTGCCTGTGTTGCGTTAGGTTTAATGTGTGTATATTAGTATGGTAACAGAATCCTGTGTTATTGAAATTTAACCCGCGTTAGGTTAGGTGTAGTGTGTGTGTATGAGTGAGGTAACAGGGTCCTGTGTGATCAACATATTTACAACTTGGGCAGTGTTTATGCAACAATTTCAACGTAAAAGTATTAATCAATCATTCTAGCATATATTATATTCGTTTATAAACATTTATTTGCTAAATATCCGCCGCATACGCGAAATAAAACCACTGCATCGCACGTACGTAATTTGCTCATAAATAAAAGACGAAGCTTCAGCGCACAATACGACTTTCAAAATCGTAATCAACAATAAAAACTGCATCCATTGCACTATATTTTATTCGTTTTCTCGAGCGGCCGATTTTGTAAACATTTGCCATTTAACCTTAACTCTCGCTAGAAACTTCCTTCTATAGGCAACAAGTGCTGGCCAGCTGTTACAAGCCGACTCATTTATAGATTTCAAGTTTTCTTTTTCTGTCAATCAGAGCACTCTTAGGCTGAGTAATGTAATTTACCTATTTATGAAAGTATACATAAAATGACATACCTTAGCTTCTGCCGGAACGATGCACTGATATTAAAACCAATATCACACGGATTACATTCAATTGGCTCTTTCAGTAAATTTAACTATAGGGAACTTTGCACTGACAATTGGATTTCGCGAACCTACGACTGTAAACAGAAGTCACGTACTTCCTGGAACTGATGACACTCATTTCTCTTAGACTCCAACCCAGAACGCTCGACGTTTTTCTCCGCGTAAGGTGCCGTCAACTCCATCAAGGAATCTGCTCCTTCCGAAGAGCTACCAAACAACAACCAAATATTGCTGCCATGCACGACAGCCCCATTCGACCGCTAGAGTTGTGGACAGCTCCCAGGAAATGTCACTCCGTTGTTCACATGAAAAAGTTATCCAGACTTGTGGGAACGATGGCTTCCAGCTAATTGCGTTGACGAATACTTTAAACCAATCTTTACGTACTCGTCACTCTCCAGCCACAACGCATCTGGAACAAATGCCTTCCTTACTGTTAATATGTTAGGGAAGTGTAGCTCCGTCTATTCATTCGTATGCCTATATTCACTGCTGACGAAATCTTAAACGTCGCGTGTCACACAAAGCACGTTTAAGTTAAACCGGATCGCGAATTGCCGATTCTTAACTTTACGAATTCGGTTCTTACACCTGAGCACTTCACCGTTACGAACATCGTCGGCCACGTTCAAAACCACACTCATCTAGAACTTTCCGATGCAGCTCACCGCGGATTGACCTTTCAAAGTGTCTCTCCATTCTACTGCCGAGATCAGTGAAAACAATTGAGCACGGCGAGCGCCTTGCAGGCTGACCACACTTACTCGCAATGTCACCGCACCTCTCTCGAGTACTCGCGGAACTAACCGCAGTGGAAAACAAAGTATTCCCTCCTACTACACTCCTGTCACAAACCGCCATGGAGAAAACAACCCTTTCGGACTTGTACGCAGCTGTTCTGTTATGAGCAAGGTGATGTATACATATGTTACCAGCGAAGTACAAAGTGAGACGTATGGATTGACTAGGCATTAATAATGCCTAAAATCATTGGGCAGCGTAAAATTAAATGTTATCAGAAGCATTGCCTTCGTGTTCTTGATAATATAGGTGAAGTTATTACATTTTCGTATATACTACAAGGGAGGTGCATCCACTAAGGGGCTACGATATTTTGAAAGATACTCCACCAACAAACTGCAGTCAATATTAGAGCATTTTCATATCTAAATGTTCAAACATTATATAAGTGATCCACGAATTGTCCTTTGGATGCAAGATTAATTTAACTACTGAGAAAACTTAAGAAATTATTATTAAATAAAGACACGTTTTAAATGCAAAATTTAAGTAGATTGATTAGTATGTTTTTGAGCTACACTGTTTAAGGTCTTAATTCTTATTCACAAGGTATTTAATAGTACACGTGAAGTGCGTTTTATTTGGCCTGTCCATTTGTTATGTTTCTTTTCGAGTTATTTGAACATATTTTGAGATACAGCCCATAACAGAGCAGACGTCTGTGGCCCGCATTCGGAAGATTGCGACTTCTATTTCGATGACAGATCTTCCTGACCCATGCGTATTTCGGGGTTTCCCCGAGTCACTAAACGAGTCCTGGAAAGGTTCATTACACCCCTCGAAATGTTCTCTCTCTCTCTCTCTCTCTCTCTCTCTCTCTCTCTCTCTCTCTCTCTCTCTCTCTCTCTCTCTCTCTCTCTCTCTTTCTCTCTCTCCATTTCACCTCACTTCAGGATCGTTCTAGTTTGAGGCAGACTATAGCAACAGCCCTTTAATAATAATAATAATAATAATAATAATAATAATAATAATAATAATAATAATAATAATAATAATAATAATAATAATAATAATAATAATAATAATAATAAATAATGATAATGATAATAATTAATAATAGTAATAATAATAATAATAATAATGATAATAATGATAATAATGATAATAATAATAATAATAATAATAATAATAATAATAATAATAATAATAATAATAATAATAATAATAATAATAATAATAATAATAATAATAATAATAATAATAATAATAATAATAATAATAATAATAATAATAATAATAATAATAATAATAATAATAATAATAATAATAATAATAATAATAATAATAATAATAATAATAATAATAATAATAATAATAATAATAATAATAATAATAATAATAATAATAATAATAATAATAATAATAATAATAATAATAATAATAATAATAATAATAATAATAATAATAATAATAATAATAATAATAATAATAATAATAATAATAATAATAATAATAATAATAATAATAATAATAATAATAATAATAATAATAATAATAATAATAATAATAATAATAATAATAATAATAATAATAATAATAATAATAATAATAATAATAATAATAATAATAATAATAATAATAATAATAATAATAATAATAATAATAATAATAATAATAATAATAATAATAATAATAATAATAATAATAATAATAATAATAATAATAATAATAATAATAATAATAATAATAATAATAATAATAATAATAATAATAATAATAATAATAATAATAATAATAATAATAATAATAATAATAATAATAATAATAATAATAATAATAATAATAATAATAATAATAATAATAATAATAATAATAATAATAATAATAATAATAATAATAAATACACCATAGTGGAGCTCGGTCTTTGAAGGTGTTGGTTCTCTTCTACAGTAAAACCACCTTGGCGAGCAACTATAGACTATCGTGAAATGGTGCTATGGTCTACTTTAAAGTCATTAACACTTCTAGGAGCTATCTCTTCTAGTACGTCCACACAAATTCGCTTTTAGTGAAAAATCGACACTAATACGGTCTAGCTGACTTTCGTGTTTTGTTTCGGTCGGCTCCCATAGCCATGGTCGCTAGAGTGTGTGTGTCCCTGGCGCTTCACTGTCCAGAGGGTCGCGGCTTCGAGACCCGCCACGGGCATGGGTGTTTGTGGTTGTGTGTAAGTGTGCGTGTGTGCCTGGAAGTACTACTGCGTGAGTCTGTGGGTGTGTGCATGTGGATTTCATTGAAAAACAAAACCATCTAGCTGCCTAAATGGTCTTTAAGAAACGAAGGCCATATGTGTGTCAAAAGAAATCTTCTATTTCCATAGTTTGTGGATAAAGGTTTTAGGCAGCTGAGATAAACTTGCACACGCTTATTTAGAATGAGTTAAGACATAACAACCACTCATTTACATGGATATGGGTGCACATTGCGCAAGAGATATGCATCATTTCAGAAGATGCTTTTATGGTATTAAAATAGCTACATTTTGTGTGGGCAGGACATTCGGGGTACGCTGTATACATACACATAAATATTTGTTAGCGTAAAACGGCATTAGGTTTGGAATGCCGTGTAGGGAAAGACAGGGACAGAGAGGGGTGCAGTAATGTTTGTGCAACTAATTTGTTGACTTGCGAACCTGTAGTGCAAGCCAGTTCCGCCTTTAAGCAGCTTAACCGGCTTCTCACAAGATGCATGATTTACCACGTCGCATATTTCATAAACATGAAGTGTTCGCTGGGTTGCAATTGTATAAATTCTAGTTGGCCATAATGTGTTTCCAGCTTCGTATGACGTCCATCACAGTTAGACTAATTGGCGGACGAGCTTTTACTATTAAAAACACGTCCAGGTTACCGCTTTCCGTTTCTTCTGCCTGGACTGGACTGGACTCATGTAAGGCGATCAATAGACAGCTTCACAAATCAAGATATCATAAGCAGTGGGTACAACAGAAGAGTGGAACTCCTATGTAAGAAACACACATGCACCTTTAGTATACAAGACGAGCAGAATTCCAAACCGGTTTATCACCGTTGTTAGATTTAGTATCTCATTTCTGATTCCTTAGATAATGTAATTTCAATAATGTAATAATTTTATTTCGATTTCTATCAAGAAAGGAAGCTATTTACATTAGTTTCGCTATATAATGTCTCCACAGCGGGTTCCCGGGGAAATGTAAGGGCGATATCTTGCACATACGTGGTCCTGAGAAGTGGAAATTGTGTCCTCAAAGAGAAAGGCTAGTAAGAAGATAGAAACAACTCACTTTGTGAAAAGGTTTATTGCTGTGTGGAAGACATTCGTTTTTAAGGTAACCGGCTTTTTGAGTCCATTTCCTTACCTTGCTTCCTTCTATAAGCTTATTCTGAAATCAACGACTAGCTCCTTAAAGTGTTATTATATTTACTAATTCACAATCGAACTAGCGTACTGCCTTCCACGGCAAAGAAAGTCCCCGGGGAATGAGGCGCGTTGAGGGGGGGATTGGAATTGCCTATTAGACATTGGTTCGATAACTTGCCGGTCCTTGTTTATGATACACAGGACAGCTAAGTTACAGTCCATTCAAAAACATATGACCAACCTAGCGCTTTCTACTTCTGCGAAGAATACCTTCTAGGTTTTAGTAAATTTAGTGAACTCCATGGAGCGATCTTGTGTTCGCAGAAGTACCAAATAATGGTGTCTAACGTGCGTAAGAAAGGCAAAACTGTTCACAGTGAATTTTGGGCCGGTGGGGCGCATGTTTGTTGAATAGTTGTGTACCTTGTGTAGCATACGTTCTCCGTCACACACATTCTTTATCGCACTGCTTCCAAACAGCTAAGGGTAGCACATTCCTGCAAGGGACTTTCTTTCCGTTGGCAAACAGTAACCTGCCCAGTTACTTTCTATTACTTTAACTCCCTTCTCTAAAACTGAATAACAAAAACACGGCTCTCTGTTTTATCATTAATGCTATTTACAGTTCGTCATGACCTTGCAACTCACAGCTGCTCTGTCTAATCGTAACCTGGACACACGCTTTACTTATACAGCTCACAGTTCTACTACTCTCTCTCTTTCTCTGTCTCACAAACAACTGGTTTCGACGATACACTCATACAATGGCTCACTTAAAACTCAATCAGCAACTGTCTCGCTCAACACTTAAAAACTCGTGGCTGAGTGGGTACTTCAAATTCACACCCCTAGGGGTGGGATCAATCCCGGGAGCATTTGTGGCCGGGCACCAGAGCTACACGCTCCAGTCCAGTGCGCCTAGGCGCGGGACTTCATTCGCAATTATTCTGTTGTAAGCATTAAGAGAAAGGATCTTTGTTGACTCACAGTTGAAGCAATGTTCAGAGTGATGATAAACACAGTCATTAACATTGTGAAAATGGGGAAATAAGTCTTCCTTGTGTTGAAAAGGACCACTTGAGGGATACATACATTTTAATGTGTACCATTCTTCGGTAGCAAAGTATATTACAGTTCACACAAATGTTTCTTGGAGACATACAAAGAGCGTTCTAAGTTCCATTTGTCAGTTTGTCCTCTTCGCTTCCTGTAATAGTTTGCTCAGTTTGTTGCTAGAATGAACAGAGATAGGTTCATAAATAAACGAGCCTGGACAGGACACATTGCTGCTCGTTGAGCGTGGACGATATTTGAACAGTGAGCTATATGCATCACCCTAACTCGAAGCTAACTCAAAAGTGATCAAACTGCGAATTGCTATGTGTATACGAGTGTGCATTACAAATAGGATTCTTTGCTGTTAGTATGGCTGAATGTTAGTCCAAAGCACATTTTAAGCATTTGCTCTGTTTGCTCAAAGTGTGATTCTGAAGTTACTAATTATCACCAGTTCACGTTATAATTTGGTTTGCAAATTTAATGTGAAACATTTTTCTTTCTATTTTTAAACTAAGAGTTATTATTTTTGAAATGCTGGTAGCAACCACAGCTCCGTCGCATTAGTGTGTTACCTCTCAAGATTCCTCCTGTCACTTCCTCTTTACCTTCTTCTGTCATTTCCTCCCGTCACCCCTTCCCTCTCTGCCCCTGTGTAACATATATTGGAAGTAAATGTTATAGCAGTATATAAATATGTGTCCCAGTTGCATATTATAAATCGCAATTGGCACGTTCTTCCCTTGATTACAGGTTTGCGTACACGAATAGATAGTGCAAATTTTATGTAATTTATTTAATATCCACCCCACTGAAGTTGCATAAGTATGAGAAGTTATCAGAAGAATTTTGTTATAATAGGCACAGAATTTGATGGAGGTTGAGCTCTGGCCATTACTGGAGTTGTGTTACGTTGTCACGTGGTAAAGGACGTATCCAACCTAAAAGTGGGAATGAGGCAGAAGAAAATTTATAGGCTCAAATTATTGTAGTACCCAAGCAAACACAAACTGGGTATGCATTCCTAAATCTACAACAAAAGTAACCGTAACCTCGGTAACAAAGACAAGCCTTGGTCAGGCCAAGTAAAAAAGTGCTTGTAGCAAAGCAGTCACATGGCATCAAATGTTTCTTTTCTTTTTTTGAAAAGGATGCACATGGTAAATAATATTCCTGCTGTGATAACACAACGGTTCCAGTTTGCGTATTATTAGTTCTCTCAATGTTTGTACCGACTCATTAAGTGACATATTTCCAAAGAGCAATAAAATAGAACAAAACACAAGCACTCTAAGTGCTCCAGCAGCACTCACTGGAACTACTGCCGTTTACGTGAAAGCTACAATCTTTACTGAAGGTAGAACATCAACTCCTTAGTACTTAACTGTACGTGGTATTTTTATTTGTTTTAGATCACATGGTGACACGATAAACAAAGAGAATTGGACAGGCAACTTGAAAGCTTTGGTTTATAACAGCAACGCTTTCTCAAAGATAAAGCTTCCAATGCACATCATTATATCCGCAGGCACTTAACGCAGCAAGGTGGTCTTTGGACTATAGGCTTCAAAATAAAATACTCTTCATGATGGCTTCCTCTGCTGGGAAGTCAGTAAATATCACGGGTGCGTTTTTACAGCACAAGTTTACAGCGTCTTTGCTGTAAAGAACCGCAAGGCGGAACTTAATTTTTATTGAGTTTTGCACTGACCAGCTGCGTCCGCCATCCAAAATCCACTTGTGTATTTGCCATGATAAGCTGTTGCTTGGAATAGACTTATTAACATCATTTATACGGCAAATTTTGATTTTTTAGGTTAGCTCATTATACGCCAGTGTTGCCATTAAGGGGAAATAGGGCGGTTACGTTTTCGCTTCGCTGGTGAAATTACAGATAGAGGACAATGAAGAATGTTGGGAGGATTCCTATTGGAATTTGTAACGGGACATGTTGACGCCCGACACTGACTTTCTTACTTTGTGAAACTAAAAGGGATGTAAACGTAGCGCATTGGCCAATGCCAGTCACCTTTACCTTGCAGAGGTAGATATCCTCCAGCAAAAGAAGCGTTCTTAAAAATGACAGCTCAATGTCAGTGGGTTTACTGGTATGTTTACTGGTATACTCCTGTAGGACGAAATTCCGGCATACTGGTGACGCTGATGTGATCCTGCAATTGACGGTGTCGTTAAACAACATATTTTTTTCAGTCAAAGCGAGTGGGGGGAAAAAGAGGAGAACGACCCGCGGTGTCACTTTTTGGCAGCTATGTTATGAAAATTAGAATAATTCATTTATCCTCAAGAAATAGCCTTACAGTCGGGGGAATCGGCTGCAGCTGGAGGACATAGCGGCCGGCTGATAAGGGTAACCTGTTTAGGGGATACTTATAAACCATTCATCCAAAATAGTAAATCAGCACACTAAATCTAGTTAGCTTTACTACATGCACAGTAATAATAATAATAATAATAATAATAATAATAATAATAATAATAATAATAATAATAATAATAATAATAATAATAATAATAATAATAATAATAATAATAATAATAATAATAATAATAATAATAATAATAATAATAATAATAATAATAATAATAATAATAATAATAATAATAATAATAATAATAATAATAATAATAATAATAATAATAATAATAATAATAATAATAATAATAATAATAATAATAATAATAATAATAATAATAATAATAATAATAATAATAATAATAATAATAATAATAATAATAATAATAATAATAATAATAATAATAATAATAATAATAATAATAATAATAATAATAATAATAATAATAATAATAATAATAATAATAATAATAATAATAATAATAATAATAAATATATTCGTATAATAAATATACATACATATTGGTTTTCCGTTGTAGATGTATTGGGAGACCCGAATTCTCTCCTCGTTACCGGTGTGGGGACTTTATCCCGCTGGGAGACGTAGTCCGGGATGCACTAAGCCTTGTTAGGTTCATAGGGGCCAATTGAGGGACTAATTGATTGAGAAGTACTGACCTCTGGTTGCAAGACCGCATATCGAGCGGGAGGTATCGGGGGGCTGACCATGTCCCACCCTCTAGTACTGCATCCCTCTGTGTTGGGCAGAGGTAGGGGACGCAGCGGCCGGGTGGTAGGCCTACGGGCTGTTGCGTCATGAGGTAAATTAGTGGATGTATTTTACATAGCCCTCCTTCGAAGTACACAATTGTGTCATATAAATTCTAGTGTTTATTTTCTTAACTTTAAAGGAGTGTGATTCATTAGATAAGTAGGTATTATTTACTGCAAGTGCAGAATCAGAATAGTACATATTAGGGCACTGCACGGTGGGCCAGATGACAATCAAAATGAGACAAAAGTCCATAAAAGAAATGTTAAAAATTAGGCATTTGAAGCTTGGAGGTTATAGTAGATATGTTAAACCATAGAAGATATTCCATAAACCGTTTCTTAGCTCTTTTTGGCACCTCTGAAGAGTGGCTTTGTATAGGTTAGATAAGAAGTCCATTACTCCGCCGAAATTACTGTGTCATTTCCTTGTTTATAGTGCTGTGATAACGTTTAAACAGTGATACAACTGCAGGAATGAATACTGCAGATGGGTGTGTCAGATTGCTTAGAAGTGTTTCACATGTTATAGAGCTTGATAATGGATACGTTGAGTTAAATGTGTACATGTATTACAGATTAGGTAATTGTTTCCTTTTTTTATGTTCTACTAGATGTCCTTCACGTTATTTCCAGTTATGCGGTCTTCTAAACCTGGGGCCGCTACTTCTCCATCAAGTAGCTCCTCAATTGGTCCCCCCGGGACCAAACGAGGCTGAGTGCACCCCGTGCCAGACCTCCCAGAGGGGATACAATCCCCATGCTGGTACCGAGGATCGAACCCGGGTCCTCCGCGCCAGAGGCAAGTGCGCTCCCAACTGCGCTACGGAGGCGGTCCTATTAGCATATTATCTCTGCATTATTCGAGGTTAACAGGAAACCTGTCGTCTACCAGAAGCACGAAATTTAAATATTTTTTCGGTTGTGCTATATAATAGTCGCTAGAGGTCCCTTGTTCCAAACTTGCAGAGCTAAAACCGGAAAAACAATGAAGAGAGAGAATGGCTTAGAACAATGAAAGCTGCTTAGTGTGCGTTATTTATTATAAACAGTTTAGGAACAAAGGCAAGTTCAGTTACTTTTAATGTCACTTTATTTCCCTTCTCTAATTGAATCACAAAACACAATTCTCTGCTTTAACTTTAACAAAACTTGTAACTCACGTGATCTCGCAACTCACAGCTGATCTGTTCTACCGTAACCTTGGCACAACTAGTGTTCACACAACAAACAACTCCGACACGTCGATGGACTGTCTTTGACGATACAAACTGCTTCAATACTCATTTGGCCAACGCACTAAAAATCTCTGTCCGTTTGATATACATTTCAACTCAACTCTAACAAACAATTTGCTCCTCTTTTCGTACGACTCGCTTATATAACCGAGTTTAGATCCCGTCGAATTATCTGGAAATACACGTTTTTCTAACAAGCCGACAGTCGAAAGCTTCTCAAACCGTCTAGAACCAGTCTTATTTCCGGCCCAACCATTGTCCTTGGCAATAAAGCAACATAGCGCTGTGAGGTAGCTAACCTCGAGCGTCCTTTGAACTGTGGCTGCCTCCACAACACGCTTCTGACTACATTGTGAACCCAGCTCTCACTTTCGTTCTGATACCCGTTGCTGGATCTGCAATTTGTCCTATACAAGTTTTTAGGTAGAGCCGGAATTTACGTGCATGTAAACTAAAACCATTTTCTTTAATATCTTAAATAAAACAAGGGTTACAATTTGCTGAAATATAGAAATTAAGCTATACGCTTTTGTGTGATGCTTATTTCCTATCATCCTTGTGTGACTTTCATTGTCCTTTTTTCGTGCAGTGGGGGCTGTTTCATGTACTCTTAACTGTCTACTTCTTTGAATAATAACGATTTTCTAAATGATTAAGATGGACAGTACCCATATACATCCCACAGAGAATGAAGTCGCGATCTCATTGTTATAGCCATTATTTGTGGTCCATAGGTCTAGCTCCCAATCTTCTAAGGGTCACAGCCTTCTAGATGCTGATGGTAGATAGACAGCGCCTCTCCCTCAACGCCAAGGAAGCAATAAATTATGCTTTACATCAGCTGAGCTGAAACTTGCACATTAGTTACCAATCTAACAAATCAGGAGCCATTGTCATTTTGTACACTGCTCCTCTATTTACGTGTGTTTGGCCATATGCCGAGATAATGTGAGGGTCAAAACAGTGCGTCTAGTTATTAAATTCACACTTAAATAGGAAATACGAAATTTTATACTATACTTAAATTCATTCTGTTAATACAGATACGGTACATCAACATTCTAAGGAATTTTCGTTTATTTATGCAATTCTGTAGGAACTAGTTCAAAAGGATTAAGCTAAACAAATTCCCTTAGGAGGAATATCATAAATACACCTAGGCATTTTCTGCAGGAGAATTGCTCATTGCCTATACAGAAGATCAGGCTATGAGCGATACAAACCGGATGTACCTTGGATCACGTGTTTTGGTATGCAGTGTTGCAACAGTGTGGCGGGTTTTATGAACTCTTTTCACATTATAATACTCTAGAGACGTCACTTCCATTTTCGCTTATAATACAGCACATTAATGTTAAAGTATAATCATCAGTTAACACATTTTGTCACACTTTAACCTCCAACTATTCAGTTCTGAATAAAAGGAACACCAGAGAGAACACATAAGAGAAGTGGCAACCATGTGCTCCATATACAGCTGCCACATTGTGCTTTAGCAGACGAAAACCAATCGAAAGTTTAGTGAAAACGATAAAAATAAGCTATGCATTTGGTTCAAGCGTTACATATAGCATTGCTTGTACACTTAGTCATTTCGTTGATAGTAAATTTGTTGAAAACTAAAACAAAAGAACTGAAACATTAACTTTCATGGTTAAACCAGGTAATGATGCGGTCTGCTCCCCTCTCACCCGCACCATCCCCTTACCCTACATGCTACTTCCGTATCGCTCGTAGCCTGAACTTCTGTATAGAAACATGAGTGATAACACAATGGAACATATTGTTATGCTGGGCTCGGTGCACAACAAAGGACGCATGGGGCTAAGCTGCTTTCCGCCAGATGCCAGGCCTGCGAGCAAACAAAGGCACACGGTGAAGCTTCCTCACGCGAGCGAACACTGATTAACAGCAATCGAAGCGGCTACGCAAAAGAGGTTTTCTCCGGTACCTTCGAGAAATATCTCGTTAAGTTGCCGCCAGCGTGTTTGAAGGAGTTCATGAAGGGTGCGTGTGACGTCATCCTCACTATATAAAGAAGCCAGGAAACAGCAGCGTGAGTTTATGGTTACAGACATGAGTCGGTTAGTGTGTCAGTAAGTGCGAGACAGCTGTGCATGTGTGTGTCGTCGCGAAAGATACGTCGGTCGTCGTAAGACGATTTAATGAGCGCTGAGCGATTGTAACGTCGTAGTGTATGAGAGACAGAGGAGGTGAAGAAAGACACTGAAAAGACTGAGCAAGGTTATGAGAAGTAAAAGTTGTGAGTTGTGATAGCACGAAAAACTTAGACTGTGTGAACTACGTGAATAAAACTGCATATTTGCGATAAAAGTTTAGAAGACAATAAAGTGATAGAAAAGTAACCGGACGGGTTTTGTCGTTTTTTGTCACAATGCGTGTATGTTTTCGAAACCTACAAATATGTTTTAAAAGTAATAATTTAAAGTACTTTCACTCGTGAATAACACGTCTAGTCCTAATGAAACTTTAGATAGCCTTTTCTATAAAACAATAATCGAATAAATATTTTAGCCTTATCACACATAATGCATTGTAATGTTAATGTTTTAAGGATGTGTTGATTTATAATCGTTGTCTTGAAAAAATGTATATTCACGTTTGACAGTAATTAAGCTAAAGGATGTTATGTTTATTATAGTAACATATGGAGTTCCTAAAAACGAACTCCGAATTTTCATACAAACTTCAACATGCTAAGCAAATAAACCTTTATTTATGTACGAAATGACAAAAATTGTTCAGTATGTAACGAAATTAAATTTAATGTCTACTCAAATGCTCGCCAGTATGTCGGTGGTTGCATTCTCTATGGTTGAGACCATTTACATAGATGACAACGATAACACATTTTCTCAACGTGCACCATGTTCTTGATACATCCCCCTTCCTAAACATCAAATGTTTATATAGTAATTTAGTTTGTTTATTTCTTCCAGTTATACTTTTACACGACGCGTAACATGTGTCTAATAACTAAGCTTTAGCGCCGGTTCCGTGTTGTCAGCATTTAAGTTATGCTTGCAGGGGTAGGTTGGGTTAGGGCGGTACAGTCGCGTCGCTTTACAAACAGGTTACTGTAGCGGTGTGTCACCCTTCCCTTCTACCTCTACTGGCAACAAACATGAAGTAGAAACGGGTACTGTAAGGTAGCTCTCAACCTAACATCGTTTGCAACCGCAACCGAAGCCTACTAATAACATATCTGGCAGACGTGGTGTTAAATTCTCGCGGTAGAGTCTATGTTCTCCGTGACGTCATCCACCTTAGCCAATAGCAGTGCGGTTCTACGGACTGGCACAGGTAGGGTATGTACGTAGGGGATTCGACACTGAGCCTATGCAGGCTATTATATGTCAGACCCTTAGGAGGAAGGGATGGAATGAGAGTGCTCTACGGGCGTGAGGGAACCCGTACGAGCAGCGAGCTGAGGTGAGGGTGCCTAGCGTGTGGTGCAGATTCATCTCGACACCGGGGTTCTCTAAGCAGCCACCAGCCTCATGGGCTTCGACAGCGGTCTCCCTGGCAGGCCTGGCAATTATATGGCCACCCTTCCGTCGAGAACAGCAGTTACAGTGCGCAAATCCCCCACACGGCAGCGCTAACTCGTTCATCACCAACATTTCCGATCGCGGAGTCATCTCCCTCGCTTGCACTCTGGCAGCCTTGCCCGAATCGCCCTGCTAAGGATTTGACGATAGGTGACTTACGGAACATTCCGTGAATGTCCCACTATCATCTTGAACGTGTATGCTCCTTGATTTTCTTCCAATAACTACAGGTACAGCACCTATTAAGTATCTTGATCGTGCGTTTCTCAATGTTGCCATTTATATTTATGAGTAGTTTTTTTCTGCTAACATTGACAAATAATCAGGAAATAGTGTACATTTCTTCTTCTATGACTCCTCCTTTGTTTGAAAACAACTGTTCGAATAGTTGTTGAATAATATAGATAATACGACGTATCGCTATTGTAGGCATATACTAATATAAATTTATAACAAGATTGATAATGCATTAAGGGTGCAAACTAGTGTCAGTCAACTAGCATCAGCGAAAGCAAGTCTTTTCTTGCACCCGAAGTTAAATTAGGAAATGAGTAAGATTGAAGGGCTGGACTAGTGAGAAGAAGGGTCTGTGTGTTGCACTGCACCTACGTGGTAGTGAAACACAATGCCTCCCTTTCCTTCTGCACTTCTTGCCTGTGAATTCGAAGCAGTGTCACGTCACACGAATGTGATACGTCACACATAATTGAGTTGGATGAATCTGGTGTAAATTATGAACTTCCAGCCAGAGTTATTCTTATTTACATACATATGCTCTTCAGATTTTGTGAAATTTCTCAGTTCTCTGTCGCTATTTTCAGACCAATGCCTCTTTTCAGTTTAAATAAATGGCTGTAATCACAGCGAGTTGCACGATAAAGGGGCAAAGGATAGAGAAAAAGGAAATTAATGAACAATGCTTTAGAACCTTCATTACGACTGCTGACGAAAGCTTTTATTTTCTTCCCACACGCTATGAATGGTTTCTGTGGCTTGGTTTTGGTTACGACTCGGCACCTAAACCATGATTAATATTCAGCACCCACAATTTGTCATTGCAAAGGAATCCCAGCCTTGTTTGTGTGGTTCACCGCGCTGGTTAGGTGTGTGTGTATGTGTGTGTTTTACCCTATTAGTCGATCCTTTGAGTAACGTCATGATTTGCACTACACTACGCTTGGCTAATTACTTTGGTAGCTTTTTGCCTCTCTGTGACCTCTTTTACCCCTTTTCCCGTCTGTCCGTACACCTCTCTGTCTTTCTCTGTTCCACTCTTATCTCTGTTCCCCTCACTTGTCGCTGCGGAACACATTTAACACAACTTTGTATACTTGCCATTTGCACTGGGACCCTAATCTCACTAAACACAGTCCCGCAACTCTATCTTCCTCCCCCCCCCCCCCTCTCTCCCTCCCTCTCTGTCTATCTCGCCCACTCCACTCACCTGACGCCTTCTCATTTGTATGTTTAGCCTTCTTTTCCAAAAGTGTTTTGACATCACCTGAATCGTTACCTGCTATTAACCCTCGCATTACCAAGAGGGGGGGGGGGGGGTTACTTTATGCCCACCTTCTGTGATTTTTCTAAATTTTCTCTTTTAATTTTCTGATTAAAGGCATGCAGTTAATTGTTATTTCAATCACTGTTTCTACTGCTGAATTCCGTATTTGATTCAAATTTTTCATTGTTGGTATTTGAGAAACAAAGAAATGTCAGGGTGAGCACTAAACACTGCCCCGTCGGTATAATGTGATTCATATGAAAAGTAAAAAATGAATAGTTAAACAGTGTTGAATATTACCTTTATAAACATGAAAAAATAAAATACTCAATTTAAAATAAATAAATTTTTTTAAAAATTGCTCAGATATTTTGTTGCCAGTGGTGGTCCAAGAGTTAACTATGCAAAGCAGGTCAATGTTTCCGCATGCTATGAGCTAATTAAAAACCTTTTGCTCATTATCGTGCTCCTAGTTTCAGATCTAACTTTTGCAGTTAGGTTTACGTCTTCTGCATTTTGATCAGAATTTTGATAAAAAATAATGGACGTTATTTTTAAAGTAATAGGTAGTGTTCCAGAGTTGTAATCTTGCTGGAAAAAATGCATACGACATACGATTCATTCGAATTTATAAATGCATTTTATAGATAGCCTCTTGAGAACGGAAGGTTTAAGTAAAATTAAGTAATTTTAGATTGAGCGAAGTTTTCCTTTGTCCATTTGGAAAAAAAGAATATTGCTCTATTTTTGGTGCAAAAACTGGACAGTGCCATCCCTGTGACATTTTATTACCATCGAGGGGCTGCACTTTGTGGTTTGAACGTAGTTTTTAAAGTGTTAAGCCAATTAGTTACTTATTTACGAACAAATCCATAGCCGTTTATCAATTTTCAATTTCCCTGTCTTATTTCCATTGTCTTATACTTTGCAGTCTTTTTATGTGATTTGTTTACTGTTTTTTAATAGTTTGCACATATTTGAACTTACTGGCTCATTGATAGATGACACGCACATCAGAATAAATATTACGTAGTAAGGTTTCCGCAGGTACATGTTGCAAAGTTTTACAACAAGAATGAATCATAGGAAACATTTTAATTGTTGGCAGATGTCTAAAACTGTAAAACGGATAGGAGTTAAATAAGTCTGGGAAACATACTACTAAAACCTAGGTAAGGAATATTATTTACACATGATGGACTCAATTTTGAAATATATCAAACTGTATCAAACTGTCCCCAAGCAATCATAATAAACACTAAGCGGAAAAGTAAAAGATTTGTTTTGGGCATTTATTGACTTTTTTACCAATGGGTTTCCTTAATGAAGTGAATAGTTTGTCGCTCACTTTTTCACATAGTGCTAACTTTGTGCAAAACATATCTATGGCTACTGCTTTAGAACTTCAGTGTTTCCACTTCACTCCCATATTAAACTTAATGTAATACTTCATCCACCCCATCAAAATAAGACAAACAATTGTGTAAGAAGCTGAAATCTCAAATTGCTAGTCATACATCTATAATATCAGTGAATGAAAAGGACAGAAGAAGCAAAAGTCCTAATGCAATACAGAAGGTATTGTTGGGTCAGTGATAAAATCCGTGTGATTTGTATTGCATCAACGTCCCCAAAAACAGCTGTCAGGTTGTGGGATTTAGAGCAAGAACAGTAAGTTTGAACTGAACATACTTCCTCTATCCACCTTCCTCTTCCTTCCTGTAGTCAGCGCGAATATTTTCGAAAAAAAAAATCTTGGATGATAAACAAGCGCTAATGAGACAGTCTCTCATGCCTACTAATTGCACTGTGCCGACAACTCTGCAGTAACTCATGCTCATCTACCACATTTAATATTATATTGAGACTTGGAAAGGTACTGATTGAATAACAACTTGCGGAGTGGCACTTAGTACCTCGACAGAAAAGCAATCTTTTGTGCTCATGCCAGGAGGGTGGATGAGGCGAAAGGATCCGAAGGGTGGTCGAAACGTTGCCACGACAGAACAGAGGGCAAGGTCCCTATATTCTCCCTGTTAGAAGCACCTTGGCGCAGGCTGGTTCAGTCCGATTCCTCTCCAACCCCTTGGGTTCGTACTCCCAAAGGGGTCGCGGGACTTGGAAACCGCTCCCCTCCCCTCCCCCTCAGTCTTTTACCATCCATGGAGGACCCAGAAGCCAGTAGGCTCGCCTTCCAATCCGGGGGACGAAATTTCCAGAGCGTATTTGTTTCCCATGTCGTGCAGCTGCCGCGACGCTCGGCAACGCTCCTTACTCTGAAAGAAACCTAACGGGACGAAGGGTGAAATGAAATGATTAATGTAACGAAAAGACAGGAAATTCGGAGGGTATGGAAATCCTTCCCAGCGTTCGACTGGTGACCTGGGGAAACCTCCGAAAAAGCACATGGGTCAAGAGGTTTGCCCATGGGGATAGAAGCCGCGACCTCTGTAATGCGGGCCACAGACGTTAACGCCTCAGGCATTCCGCTCAGTCAGGTTAAAGCCGCTGTCAATCTTCCCAAGAAAAGGAAATTGGCTGAAGGGCAAATTTAGGAAAAAGACAAAATACAAACCTCATTATGATATCATAAGCAAGAGGATAAATTAGAGCACAGGGATATAATAAACAAACTACTTGGAAGCTATATTCTGACCGTGGGTTTCGTCTTGCGTAAAACTGACGTTTCACCTGAGTCAGAAGGCCACCACTGTCCCGGGTACTATAGGACTGAAACATTTTGAACTGGATCTTTATTTCTAAGTGGCTCTCCGTCCACTATTACACCTTCATATATTATCCTGCTTTCCTAGAATTCTGATGGACACCAATGCGGCACAAAAATACAGAGCTAGAACTATAGAGGAAACAGCTTATTCGAATACCCCAAGGACCAACTGTGACATTTTCCCCCCATTATGGCACGTCTGGTTATATTTAGTGATATATCATCTTTTACGTTGCATTAATATTGCCAACTGTTCGTAAAATATAACCATGGTAAAGCTACGGCCATAGTTGGTCTTATTGTATCCATTGTTGTACCACAGAAGCCCTTATTTTTTAACCCGCTGCAGAGAAGCCAGACGATAGATTTTAAAACAGGATTCTTCTGAGACGCCATACTAATCTGTCAACGACATTGTATTGATCATGTGTGCGAGGTTTTGTCTTGAATTATTCTAGAACATTATATGCAGTTAGAGTTACTGTTGTTATTTTTGTGTTCGCAACACAGTAGTGCATTAAATATATTAGAATATTTAGCGTTGAAAAGTGAATTTAACCAAAACTGTTATTGCAGCACAAGATTTGGCGAAGGTGGATAGGTTCATGTGTTGTGTGGTAACGACGTTTAAGCATTATTATCGTTTGAAAGCATGTTACTTTAACCCTGTGATATTTGAGGTTAGAAATAATGCTTTTGTTGTGTAGGTTGGCAGTGCTGCTTTTTGGTGTAATGTCCACCGTATTGAATTCTTGGGAACTGTGGCTAAATTGTTTCCCTATAGCTTCTTTGAACATTTGATTGTCCATGCCTAGTTCTTCATTTGCTGTTTTGGAGTATTTATAAAATGAGTATGTGACATAGCAAGTATACCAACTACTGTGCACAACTTCATTTGGTAACAGGGTTGCCAACTCGTACGATAATTATGGGGATGTACGATAATTTGAATGTATGATAGTTCGATATCAGCAAAATATCATTTTCACTGGTTTGTCACTGCAGCGAAGTGAAACTAATTACAAATTACACCACTTTTGTCCACATTGTCTGTCTCCACCCCATAGCTACTAAGCCTGCTACCTTTATCCTCTTATTGCCCGTGTGCCAAGGTCTGATGATCTCAAAGAAGAAGACACTGTTCAGAAAATTGACGATCAATGTAGAAAACTCGGAATACGTGCTATTCCGTGTGAAATAAAGAATATGCCTGAACCTGACAGTTTCTGGAGTGCTGTTAAACATATGTCACCTTGGTGGAAATACTGATTTCAAAGAGCTAGCGACCTTTGCATTATCAGTGGTTTCCTTGCCCTACAGGAGCGCTTCTTGTGAAAGAGTTTTTTTTTTTTTTTTTTTCTAAACTGGGTTTAATAAAAACCAAAGTTAGAAACAGATTGGCACTAAATACGGTAAATGAACTCATTTTGCCGTCTCAACTTATGAAAGAACGTGGTAGATCTTAAAATCTGCAAGTCACCGAGAAGATGTTAAGGTTTATCTCAACAACAAATTTGTGCAATCCTGCAACGGTTGAGGAAGCTGAGCTTTCAGATGAATAGTGCGAGAAGCATAAGTGCTAAAGTTGTAATATTTATTGAGGTCATCAATCTTGTAAGTGGATATAATAAACATCATTGCTCTTATATTTTCATAAGTATTATACTGATATTTTTATTGTTGTAGCGTTTGCTTTATGATGTACGATAATTTTGAGTGGCTGGTACGATAATTTTACTTTTAAATGTTGGCAACCCTGTTTGGTAATGACATTCCGTCAAAAATGTTGGGATAGGCAAATTAAACTCAATAAAGTTGTACATACATAAGTCAACTACTGCACTTGCCCTATGACGGTGGCCAGCCTTCTGTAATTAGCGATAGTACTCCTATAAACAGAAGGGAGTAAGTTGCCCTCCGGTAAATTGAGGATGAGGATAAGTCGATTCGTTGGTCTGTAACGGACTGGACATAGAGCCAGCCAGGCCGAGCTTCCCCTGGAGAGCATTTCTACTATCTATGTCGTGTTGCACAGGATGTAGCACTATGCCGCTAGCCCGAGTTTATCACTGCTCTGTGCTTAGCGCTGGAAGCAACATTCCCATCCATTTCAGCAACGTGAAAATGAGCATATTCCATGCCATCTCCCTCTAGCGAGTCAGCAAGCTCTCGTGCACGTGCTACTGGGTGAGTCGAGATCAAGGAGCCGGAATGCAGATATTGCCAATATCTCTGGAAACGTCCGCAAGTATCAGCTACAAACGTGATTTACCACTCCATTGGATATACCAAAATCTCGTATAAGAGTACTCAATTCATGCAAGTCAACCCATTCAAGCAGGTGAAGTGAGAGAGTTCATGTTTCCTCATATTTCCAGGTTGTTAAAGAACTCACAATACGTGCCCCTGCTCGAACTTACTCATTGGATACTGTATTGCATCAACATGCATGCAGGATAAGATGAGTATAATAAGCTTGCCTTCTTGACTGCTCAATGACATCAAAATGTATATTGCACAAGATGACAATATTCAGACATGTACCATGATAATGCATTTACCCAACTATTTCGTTTATATGTCAGGAATGTGGTGCTGACCAATTCATTCCCACAGTGGCTTCAGATTCAAAGAGTTTATCGCTGAAAATTGTCATAACTGAAATAATATGGCACCTGACGCCCAACGCTCTCTCTTGACGCATCTTATTTACCGTTCTTTGTAGTTAGCATAGCTGATGAATTCGTACAATGCAAGTAAATGCTATAGCCACATACGAAATAAATACGCTACTAAACAAAATTCATTTTTTTAATCATTTGAGATACATTTCTCATTTGAGTATTGCCTACTACACAAAGTACTACTATAGAATTAACATGTCTTTTTAAATTATAATAATATAAAATTAGTTCTTAAATTAAGTATACAAAATCTGTCCAACTAATAACAATAAACTTCAAATGAAATACCTATAAATAATTCATATCAATCTTTTCATAGTAAAATTCAGGATTATTACCTAAAAACAATGCCATTAATAAAATATTATATCACCGTTTCAATTGATGAAGAAATAATAGAACAGATCTCTGGTTTTAATTATTTCGACTTTAAAATATCCTATAACAAAAATGATGACCTGAATATAACATTCAAAAAATTAAGACAAATGAACGGAACAATCTAGAGAAATCTTATCAAGAATAATGACAGTGCCAATGACAACATATGGAAGTGAAAGCTGGACTATGAATAGAACAAATAGGAAACGAATTGAAGCAGAAGAGATAAAGTTACTGAGAGAAGTAGCTTGATATATCCTTTTAGACAAAGAAACGAAGAAATTCGAAAACAGTTTCATATATGCAATCTTAATTTTAAAAAGTTAATGAAAATAAAAATAAATGGTATCAATACACATTAAGGATGGAGATACCGATATCAAAACTTTTATTAAATTATAAATCTAGAGGATAACGCCAAGTAGGAAGACCAAGGTATAGATGGAGTGTATGTTTAACTGAGGACGGAACAGGCCGTCAGGTATATGCCTTGTGGAATAACAATTTCAATTTGATAAATATCAATGGTTATGAGAATGAGTACAGATGATTTCTTGCGATGAAGATTGATCCCTGATTGCCATGATTGCCTTTCCACAAAGCTCCAGGCCATAATCTAATGTCAAACAAACGTGGTGCATCTTTTTGAGTACTGTTCCTCCAGCTACTATCATTAATCCAGTATCTGAGATATTTTTAGGTTGTAATTGTCCCTGCAATAGGAAATCGTGAGTTCATAAATGGCCTTTTTTTCTGCATCCACTTTTTCAGGCCGATCGCACTGGGATTTAAAGGGAAACAGTAGGATCAAGTATTGCACATTTCTTGTAATTCTATTCATGCAGTAGTCTAAGTCAATATCACTGGGATATTTTAATCTTAGCCATGAGGGAAATCGTTTTTCTACTCCTTTAAGTCAATTCAACTCACTCGGTACTGTGAGATACACTGCAATGAAACTAACAACCTACTATCATTGTAATAAAGAAGAATAGTTTTAAAAAGCAAATTGTTGGAACAAATATAATTAGCAGAATATCCAAAGTAGTTTGATAATATGTATAATAGTATTATTTTCCCATTATTATTGAGAATAAGTGCTCAATAATAGCTCTTTGCGAGCTAACATATAGAAAGGTGCGTATTTCTGAGTACATGGAGTACGTTGAAGACTCGGGTACCAAGTAGCGTGGTATTTCTCCATTATAGAAGTGCAATCTTTTGCAATTTATCCAAGCAAATGTAATGCAAGGAAAGGCTCTAGACAGCAGAAGCCAGGATAAATATTAAATGCCGTAGAAAGAAACAGAAAAATAAACCTTCCTTCTGTTATTGAAAAATGCTTTTATTATGATAAAAAATATTCCTAGATGCATAGAAGCGGACACATAAATAAAAATGCTCTGCCAGCGTGAATTTTCACGCAACACCTGTTCTTTTGATAAATCTCTAGCAAATATCTAAGAAGAATTTACGAGTGTGCTGTACAATGGCAAGAATATAAAGGATACAGATATGTACGGATTGAGAAGTTCTATAAATGCAGGTAACTTATTTTACGTATCCACCAAGGTTGCTGTCTCCAAAGCAAACTGTTAAATAACAACAATTCCTAAACAATGTTCTGATTATCACGAGCTTTGTTTCCTTCCCGTCTTGCTGAAGTGTTTCTACAGATCATTAAGAAGAATTACACTACAGTTTCTCTAAAAAACAATATTGAAATTAAAGCGGATCCTCCACTCAGTATCACGAAGAACATTCAAATATGTGCAAGGCATTTCAACATCAAGGTTTATTAAAGTGAATCCCGTGTATATCGCAATACTTTACACAAACATTTTATTGATCTTTTTTCAATAGAAAAGTGCGTCTGGAATCTCAGCAGTTATAAAGATTTATATAACATTTATAGGGCAACCAAAAACACAACTATTTTTGTAATGAGATAATATGCGAAAAACAACTAAAATGTTCGGGATAACTCCAAGAGGTCTCAGTTGAGCAGCATAACAATGGAGTGAAAAAGAACAGAGCTTTACTTTCTCATTTTGTATGGGCTGTATGTTTTCTAGGAAAACAGGCACTTACTTTACACGGTTACATTGGTGGGAATTAAGGATTTTCAAACTGAGGCAACTATTTAAATAAATTGTCAGTATATGATAAACGGGCAGTTGAGAGAGTTGACTGTTTTTCGTGCAACTACACCTGGTATTCACAATGATTTAATTTCAAGTGAAAGTGCCATCATGACACATGGAATTAAGAAAGAAATTTCTTATGGTTGTTTCCTTAGATGAAATTCCTGACATTAATAGTGAAGAACAATTCTGTACTGTTCGTTACATAAATGTTGACAGAAATGTTGAAGAGAGGCTTATTTGGTTTACAGATGTAAGCTATGGCAGAAAAGCAGATTCTCTTGTGAATCACACTCACAGTCTTATTGCACATTTCTTTCAGGCAATGATAAAAGGTGAAAACCCCAAAGGGCAATTCTATTTAGACTGGATTATATTTTAATGAATGTTGTAATATTCGTTGGGTTACATACCCGAGTCTGATAGTCAGACTACGCAACTGGTAGCGAACCTGGGAAAGAAAGCCAACATTCCGATCGAGGGATGTGCGGCGCTGGTCTCATCAGCTGGATGATCCCGGTACCTGGACCTGAACCCAGTCGTCTCTGCATTCTGCATTTCATAGATAGAAAAAGCTGAGGTGTTACATTCGCATGCATTTCTCTACCCAGTATCTTTATTTTTATAAAACCTCTACAAACCATTCTCCCAGAAGCTTGTTCTTCAAATTATTTCAGCTTAATTTGTAAACCTTTGCATGAATTTCATTATACATTTCGCTACAGGTATAGTCAATTTTATAATTAAACTGACATTGAAAATATGGTGGAAAGGAAAGGAAAGCGGAACCAGCTCCTATTACGTGATTTACTCCATCGTGGAGGCGGGTAGCACCGAACTTTACTGCAGCCAATGAAGAATGCGATCGATTCATATGTAACTTTATCCAATTAAGACATCAGAAAACCACGTACCAGGAGCTGGTTGTTCTTTATTGCTGTGAATACCTTAGTCAAGTCTAGATATAAAGTATACTATACAAAGGAATATCTATAGTGTAATGTTGAAACGCGTGCCATTATATGCTGACCTTAAACGTTTGGGCTCTTTGCGCCAGAAACAACTGACTGGCGACAGCAAATTACAAATGAAAAGTATTCAGAAATTCAAACCAATAACAACGGATATTTCTGAAATGGCCAATGTCACAAAAAACAGTTATTTGAGAAAAATTTTTGTCCTAAAAGGTCTATATTTTCTTTGTCTGTCTCGTATGGTTTAGCCATTGTCCAAAATTATACAAAGTACACGAAGTCGTAGTCTGTTCCCAGATAACTAAAGATGTGCATATTCTTGTAGATATATTAAATACATGGAAGGTATTTGAATCAAAATTGTTAGACGCAATTTTTGAAAAGGAATCAAAATTATGAATATTTTCTCAATGTAAACTGTAGTTTTCTGGAGGAGGGATTTTCTTGAATCCCTTTCTTTTGAATTGGGCTGCTCATTGACATGCACGCATGTGGGTCTTTTTGGAGAAATGCCTTTCTTAATCCAGGGAGCATTAAAAATATATTTCGGGCGAAGTTCCGACATGAGCATTTTCAGTGTACACATCGAGGGTTTCTTCTGGTTTATACCTATAGTTAAATCTATGCCCCATACACGGGGTGACCAGAAAACAGAATGTAACTTGAAAATATATATTCATGAATGCTTTTATTAAAGGGCTATGTGTTCTTTCTTTCACAACTGCTTGAAGACGTTTCGTTGACTGTTTGTTCCATATTTACGAGTTTTTCTACCACATTCTCATATTAGTGAGTTTATCGGTTGTCACGTTGGCATAGAAGAGTGGTGCAACGCTTAACACCATGCGACGGGAAGGTTCCGAACTACAGGGTAACTCTGAGAACATAGTCTCAGCAAACTGGAAGCATTCATTTGTTTTGTGATTCCATGGCTGTTGTCACGTTGTCAAGCAGTTTCGTTTGTTCGAGTTCAGATAGCAAAATTGAATTGTGTTTGGGTCACCAGTTATTTGAGGCCACTTTTGACACCTGTAAGTAAACTAAATAAAGAGTCATAAAAGGAAACTGATTGTGTTATTTTCTCACACTATTCTAGAGTCTGTGTGATGTATTATCTTCTTCGTACGCGTAATAAGTCAAGGAACCACAATACTTCAGGTTAGGACACAAAAGGAAATTGCTGTCCTTTGACATTTAGCACCACAGTAGGCCTATCGACGAATCAGTGCTCAGGTTCACATTAATGGGAAGACTGTATCAGCCCATGAAATATATCTTAAGCAAAACTTAATTTTATCTGATTGGTGAGGGACATTCACTTTCGTATATCTTATGTAGCTCTACAAGGTAAAACACTCGAATAGTTGGAATGAAATGAGGTTTGAATCTCCTTTTCTTTTCCCATTGTTTTTGTCCCTAAAATAACTTTTGTAAGTGTTACAATCTCACAATAGAATTTTCACTTTTTTAGACATGTGAACTGCACTTACCTTTGGCCTGAACAGCACAGATGTTGAAATAGATAATCTGTGGTACATTGTACAATGTGGCTGGAATGTACTGAAATACTACGCACAGTTACAGAGTGTATTAATAGACGTGCTACTCGTGAACCCTGCATACTAACATAGAGGTTGTGTTGTTCCCAAGAAAGTTGTTGAAGCAATGTTCAGCGACATAACCGAAGATGAATGGTAACCGCAGTACCCTGTTTAAAAAAAGAAAATCCCATTTAACTTCGGAGAGCTGTCAACGAAGACCACACCTTGTTTTCTTGTTTTACATTTCATTTGTTTCCTCTGCCGGACAGCCTATTAGAAAAGCACACTATAGAAAGCGGTAATTGTAGTGTCATGCCACTTATCTCCTTCATTGTCCATCAATTCTGTTATTGTGGCAAGATGGTAAGGTGCACTCTGTCATCACCTGGCTAATGAGTTGTGTGCACCGTGCCAAACGTCCTCAGGAATTTTCTTCGGCGCCCATGAAGCGTATACCTGCAGGATTTATGGCAGCCAATATGGACAGTTTCCAAGATTTAAACATGCGCTTACTTCTCCTTTAGACATGAATTATACAACTCTGTAATATTTATAATCTGTCTAATGTTAACAGTTGGTATATTTTTGTCACGCTCTTACTTCAACTGCTTTTCCCAATAAAATAAGGGCTGAAGCATCTTTAGACAGTACAGATATATAATGAATGCTTATAGCTACATTGCAACAGAGACTGAACTCTAATAAATTAAATGCTATGTATAATCGCTTCTGATCAGAGACATTGGTTGCAAATGCAGAAGCTACACATTTGGATAATTCAAATATACTCTCTGTCTTCGTTGCTCCTTTACTCCCCTTCTTGTTGTTGCTTATGAAGTAGAGTAGATCTTGCCTAATGGCATATTTCTACTTAGAGAAAAGAATATTTCCGCCTAACGGATGGTCCACCCAGTTCTCCATAGTATGTAAATGTCTGTGTAGCCTTCCAAAGTTCTCCCATGCTGAAACCGGTTACCTTAGGCCCCTGTGCATTCGATGTTTAAGTTAAATAGTCTGCCACTTGTTAGAAAATACATGTAGCGGTTGCTTTCAGAGGTTGTAAGATGGGCATTAATTTTTGTCGAGTTCTACAACTTAACAAATGTACAAGACTGTGTTCAGAAAGGACAAATATATTATATGGTGCAGATTTGTACATAAGAGGTTATCAATATTATACTGATATGGGTAATTTTTCAAAGCTGTAAGTAGCCTGCACATTTTAATGCATCCTATAGCGATTATTAAGAACAGGCACGAAAACATATTTATGCTCTCTCTAAATATAGTTAACCTTCAATTAAAGTAATCTTTAAGAGGGCACGCAGGGTCACAACTTCTGACGTCACCGTCTGTGTGGGCGCTGCTGCAGAAAAAAATGTAGTGCTGTGTGAAAAAGAGATATATGTAGGGATCCTGCCCTCTGTTGTAGTGTCTCCTATTTCCGGCCGCCGTCCTTTAACCTCACCCCTCCTCCTGGAATTGCACCACCTCGCTCAGTTTCCTTATATGTAAGTCTGTTGCTATTTGTATTCCACATTAAAGCAAGTGGCAAGGATTTAGGAAGTTTCACAACTTACTCTCCTGAGAAACAAAGAGTCCCACCTTCTCTGCCAGGGTATGGGGTACCCCACCCGTCCATCCCTCTCCCTTGTTCAATTCATTCTTCTTGTGTCCAGTCGTGTTTCTCCCAGACTCCTTCGCTGAGTCTGGATAGGCTGAGAATGCCAGCAGAGTGACTGTTACTGAGACACTCAACACACAATTGGGCACTTGCACTTCCTCCGACGGGTTGTCCTATCGGCGTGGTGTTAGAAAACAAAGATTCAGAAGAACGAGAAAAGGACGTGTATCGTATGGATTATGGTACACTGAGCTTCGTAGTGCAATCAGCATTGCATTTCAGTTATCTGGATGTATGATTATGATTATGATTATGATTATGATTATGATTATTATTATTATTATTATTATTATTATTATTATTATTATTATTATTATTATTATTATTATTATTATTATTATTATTATTATTATTATTATTATTATTATTATTATTATTATTATTATTATTATTATTATTATTATTATTATTATTATTATTATTATTATTATTATTATTATTATTATTATTATTATTATTATTATTATTATTATTATTATTATTATTATTATTATTATTATTATTATTATTATTATTATTATTATTATTATTATTATTATTATTATTATTATTATTATTATTATTATTATTATTATTATTATTATTATTATTATTATTATTATTATTATTATTATTATTATTATTATTATTATTATTATTATTATTATTATTATTATTATTATTATTATTATTATTATTATTATTATTATTATTATTATTATTATTATTATTATTATTATTATTATTATTATTATTATTATTATTATTATTATTATTATTATTATCACTATTATCACTATTATCACTATTATCACTATTATTACGATTATTACTATTATTATTATTATTATTATTATTATTATTATTATTATTATTATTATTATTATTATTATTATTATTATTATTACTATTATTATTATTATTATTATTATTATTATTATTATTATTATTATTATTATTATTATTATTATTATTATTATTATTATTATTATTATTATTATTATTATTATTATTATTATTATTATTATTACTCTGTAAAAAATTATTTAGACTTAAATTTTGTGTTTTAGCAAGATCTACAGTGTTATATAGTAAGATTTGGTCTCTCTTACGCTTTACCAGTTGGGCCAAAATCTTCCAGAGTAAATAGGATTACATGGGATATAGCCAGAAAATTCAAGATATGCATTTCATTTGCCATAAAGATATCTCAAGCATACGGCATTTTAATCAAAATTGTTAGAGCCATTTTCAAGAAAATCAAAATTTTTGGAAAATGTTCCATTTTAATTGTAGTTTAGGATGGAGGATTTTTTTTTTTTTTTTTTTCAAAATTTTCGTGTCACATCGTTGAAATACATTAAGCTTAAATACCAATTTCCCTTTTTAACCGACTATTCCTTTTTGAGTTATGGTGTCGACAGACTGACAGACAGACAGACAGACACACACACACACGCACACACACACATACACACAGTAGGCACCTTTTTATAGAATGCTTTTTGGGATTCAGGGGGCTTCAAACCATGTATGCACTGTGAAATCTCGACATGGAATTTTTGGGTGGAATACAATACAAACCAATAAAAGACACCTTATGGACTATTCGCTAAATTTAGTGGCCACAAAATGACATGTAATTACTACATGTGAATATAACAATGGCTAATTACGAGATTTTTAAGGATTATAGCAACGATATACATTTAATTTTTGCTAAGATCTGTTTTGCGCGCATTCTGCGTTACTATTCATTGATTATTCATTTGTTCGATAACTAAAAGGAAGCAAATGGCATGTTAGATTTACCAATAAAATGCATAATCAATGAGAGGGTCAGAAAAATTTCAAAATTGTGTACATATGAAACAAACCACGTTTCACATCAAAGGAAATCATCGCAGCAATGTAAAGCTCCATTCACTCCCTTCGTTTGAACAAACTTCATTGCTGAGTTCAACGATTATGGGCTGCCACTAGATACTGGTATTAGTATGTATGCCCTCTGCATGGTGTGCCGCCGAATATGGGCTGCCACTAGATACTGGTATTAGTATGTATGCCCTCTGCATGGAGTACCGCCGAATATGGGCTGCCACTAGATACTGGTATTAGTATGTATGCCCTTTGCATGGAGTGCCGCCGAATATGGCCTGCCACTAGATACTGGTATTAGTATGTATGCCCTCTGCATGGAGTACCGCCGAATATGGGCTGCCACTAGATACTGGTATTAGTATGTATGCCCTCTGCATGGTGTGCCGCCGAATATGGCCTGCCACTAGATACTGGTATTAGCATGTATGCCCTTTGCATGGAGTGCCGCCGTATATGGCCTGCCACTAGATACTGGTATTAGCATGTATGCTCTCTGCATGGAGTGGCGCCGAATATGGCCTGCCACTAGATACTGGTATTAGCATGTATGCCCTTTGCATGGAGTGCCGCCGAATATGGCCTGCCACTAGATACTGGTACTAGCATGTATGCCCTTTGCATGGAGTGCCGCCGAATATGGCCTGCCACTAGATACTGGTATTAGTATGTATGCACTCTGCATGGAGTGGCGCCGAATATGGCCTGCCACTAGATACTGGTATTAGCATGTATGCCCTTTGCATGGAGTGGCGCCGAATATGGCCTGCCACTAGATACTGGTATTAGCATGTATGCCCTTTGCATGGTGTGGCGGCGAATATGGGCTGCCACTAGATACTGGTATTAGTATGTATGCACTCTGCATGGAGTGGCGCCGAATATGGCCTGCCACTAGATACTGGTATTAGCATGTATGCCCTTTGCATGGAGTGCCGCCGAATATGGCCTGCCACTAGATACTGGTATTAGCATGTATGCCCTTTGCATGGAGTGGCGCCGAATATGGCCTGCCACTAGATACTGGTATTAGCATGTATGCCCTTTGCATGGTGTGGCGGCGAATATAGGCTGCCACTAGATACTGGTATTAGTATGTATGCACTCTGCATGGAGTGGCGCCGAATATGGCCTGCCACTAGATACTGGTATTAGCATGTATGCCCTTTGCATGGAGTGCCGCCGAATATGGCCTGCCACTAGATACTGGTATTAGCATGTATGCCCTTTGCATGGAGTGGCGCCGAATATGGCCTGCCACTAGATACTGGTATTAGCATGTATGCCCTTTGCATGAAGTGCCGCCGAATATGGCCTGCCACTAGATACTGGTATTAGCATGTATGCCCTTAGCATGGTGTGCCGTTGAATATGGCCTGCCACTAGATACTGGTATTAGCATGTATGCTCTCTGCATGGAGTGGCGCCGAATATGGCCTGCCACTAGATACTGGTATTAGCATGTATGCCCTTTGCATGGAGTGCCGCCGAATATGGCCTGCCACTAGATACTGGTATTAGTATGTATGTCCTCTGCATGGTGTGGCGGCGAATATGGCCTGCCACTAGATACTGGTACTAGCATGTATGCCCTTTGCATGGAGTGCCGCCGAATATGGCCTGCCACTAGATACTGGTATTAGTATGTATGCACTCTGCATGGAGTGGCGCCGAATATGGCCTGCCACTAGATACTGGTATTAGCATGTATGCCCTTTGCATGGAGTGGCGCCGAATATGGCCTGCCACTAGATACTGGTATTAGCATGTATGCCCTTTGCATGGTGTGGCGGCGAATATGGGCTGCCACTAGATACTGGTATTAGTATGTATGCACTCTGCATGGAGTGGCGCCGAATATGGCCTGCCACTAGATACTGGTATTAGCATGTATGCCCTTTGCATGGAGTGCCGCCGAATATGGCCTGCCACTAGATACTGGTATTAGCATGTATGCCCTTTGCATGGAGTGGCGCCGAATATGGCCTGCCACTAGATACTGGTATTAGCATGTATGCCCTTTGCATGGTGTGGCGGCGAATATAGGCTGCCACTAGATACTGGTATTAGTATGTATGCACTCTGCATGGAGTGGCGCCGAATATGGCCTGCCACTAGATACTGGTATTAGCATGTATGCCCTTTGCATGGAGTGCCGCCGAATATGGCCTGCCACTAGATACTGGTATTAGCATGTATGCCCTTTGCATGGAGTGGCGCCGAATATGGCCTGCCACTAGATACTGGTATTAGCATGTATGCCCTTTGCATGAAGTGCCGCCGAATATGGCCTGCCACTAGATACTGGTATTAGCATGTATGCCCTTAGCATGGTGTGCCGTTGAATATGGCCTGCCACTAGATACTGGTATTAGCATGTATGCTCTCTGCATGGAGTGGCGCCGAATATGGCCTGCCACTAGATACTGGTATTAGCATGTATGCCCTTTGCATGGAGTGCCGCCGAATATGGCCTGCCACTAGATACTGGTATTAGTATGTATGTCCTCTGCATGGTGTGGCGGCGAATATGGCCTGCCACTAGATACTGGTATTAGCATGTATGCCCTTAGCATGGTGTGCCGTTGAATATGGCCTGCCACTAGATACTGGTTTTAGCATGTATGCTCTCTGCATGGAGTGGCGCCGAATATGGCCTGCCACTAGATACTGGTATTAGCATGTTTGCCCTTTTCATGGAGCGCCCCCGAATCTGCGTCTCGACAGCAGACGAGACGTCAAGAACTTGTAACAGAACGAACTTAAATACTAGTGCTTAATTAGATATGCCATCAAATAAGTACTAATAATAATCTGTACCGTAATGCTAGTTTCCTCCAGATGGCTCCGCGCTGTTGTATGAAGCTTGCATTCGGAAGGTCATGGGTTTGATTCTCGTGCCGATCTTCCTAATCCATGGCTTCGTTCTTGGGCTTCCTCGGGTAACTAGGCGAATACTGAAAACAAAATTACGTCCTCCAAATTTCCTGTCCCTCCATATCACTTCATTAATCATTTCATTCTCGTTCATCCCGTTGGTTCTTTCAGGGTTACAAATGTCATTGAAGATGTTAGGTGCAGCTTGGCAGGGATGATATGCGCACAGGAACTCTTCCAGTCCCTTGTTGTCCTTGGGGTCCGGTTGGGGGGGGGGGGTGACATATGGGGGCGTTCAACTCCTTTATAGGGAAACCATTGCGACCTCTGTCAATGTCTGTACCATTAATCTGGATCTGACCGCCCGGCGTCTCCACTCACCTTATCCTTCCTCCCGGGTGTTCCCTCTTGGAGGCATAGGTACAATAAGCCTAACTTCAGTGCCGCAGTCCCTCCGTATCTCTCCTATTCCTAAAGGCATCCATGTTCGGTTCTTGGGACCAACATGGTGATTTCTTCTCTACTAGGCGGATGTACTCAGTTTCGTAAAGTTCTTAGTGTTCAACTGAGGAGCTGCTTGATGGAGAAGTAGCGACTTCAGCCTCGCAAAACCGATTTAAGTGGCCTGAGGGGAGAAGATATGCTAACCACGTGGCCATGATGTCCTCAGTGCGCGGATGTATAGCATAAAGCGGCAATGGGATGGACCGACTATTGCGCCATATTTGAGCGGCTGCTTTTTTTCCAACTAATAATGCGATAACTGGTTGGGTGCAAATACAGTGTCGAAGTGGACTGTAATAAAAGTGACCTAAGGGTTATTTCAGGAGTTAGACCCTTAATAGGCTTATTTAAACACAAATTCTAAGCCACATATCTTGTATATAATCTATGGAAACTTCATATAACGATCTTATAATCTTTGCCTCTTGCTGTGTTAAGCTGAAGTCACAAACAAAAGGAGGATAACCTGTGTGAAATAATTAAAACTGTTAAGAGAAGACTTGATCGCTGTTCAGACAGAAATGCGAAGTTAAGTAGAACAGATTTGGGCTTGTGTGTGTATGTGTGTTATGCGTCTTCTTATGTAACTTTGCCTTGGCTTAGCGTAAGTTTTGTCTCTTCTGTGTTCCCCTCCCCAAGCCAAACTCGTGGCACCCATAAATCTTCCCTAGGAAGCAGGCAGGAAAAGTTGGAGGTGAGGAGTTACTTAGCTTGCAGCAGACTTGACAAACCGACTCCTAGGGACACTATCGCACCAGTTTTCGCCTTATAAAGTGCAAATACTTGTTAGTGTTACACTAAGGAACGAACTCCCTGCTTGTTTCCAGCCTCGTGACTTGCATGCATATCCAGTTAAGCTACTTTTTAAAGGAACACTGCAATTTCGTATTCGTTTCGTCTCTTTATTTATGAAATTCTTCGTGATTGGGTCAATGGCGGCTGAAGGACCAATACCGTAATGCTATGCATGAGCTTTGAGATTTAAGAAGCGATGAATTCAAGAAAAAGAGCTTCAGATTTGAAAATAAAGGTGTAGGGGACCGCAGAATGTATTTGGATGTTGCAGTGGTAGATGGAGAATGAGTGCTGAGGCTCTGCACCCCCTAATAAAATTTTTAGTGAAACACAAAACAAGAAGTATAGGAGGCAAAAGGTGTTGCTGACTTAGTGGAATTACCCTTGCAGCACTAAGAACCACCAAAGTTTCAAATCCAGATTTATGTATTCGAGACAGAAAATCGTGAAAGACATTGTAAGTTTGCAATGGTCATTCAGCTTAAGGATGAACTTCTGAATCTTAAAGGTTTCCTACCACACCTCATAGGGACTTTTCTTCCTGTAACACAGTGGAAGAACGACGAAGACGTACAAATTGCTGCTTATACCATAGTAAATGAGTGGTCCAATTGTGCTTGTTATCATTAGATCCTTAATCAGGAAGCTCAAGACATCGAGAAGAAATTTCCTTAACAGAGATATCTTAATTTACACTCATCCCTTTCCCAACCCGCTTCTCTCTCTCTAGGTGTAATTATGCTCTAAAGGAAGCGAGGATTACCCCTCTGCTTTAGATTCGGCTTTCAACAAAGAATTGGCGTGTACGTGATAGCTCATAACCGGCATTCCATGCCAGCTTCATTGTCTCTAACGAAGCAGCAACGTGGTAGATTAGTTTAAGAAGAGCCCGGAGGGGGGGGGGTCAGGGTTAACACAACTTGGTGACCAGATAGTCCAGTGATGTATCATCACAACGTGGTTATATTTCCATAACGTCAAGCGGGAGGCACTCTTCCCTATTACGCCAAAACGTATCTGCAATTTTCCATATTAGGCCTGTAAAATATGCTCAAATATACGAACACTCGAATATAAATAACACATGGGTTTACTATCCAAATAGCTGGAAATTCAAACCATTTGAATCGTTCAAACCTTTTACATGTTTCAAATAATTAAAATAACTTGTAATCGAAATTATCCGAATTGTTCTGCTGTCCCACTGTATTTAGTTCCTTAATTTGGGTACTTAAGATAAAAGATGATTTGCAAATACTGCCTACTATATCCAAGCATTTAATGTTGCAGCAATAAACTGCAGATTAGAGCGACCTTAAGGATTCCAAACTCCAAAAGATATTCGTTTTAAACGAAACTTTCAGTCTTTGTGAAGGAGAAATTTGGGATTTATCGATGCCATAAATACAGGCCATATGTGCAACCATTTCCAGTTTAAGAAGGCTATAATATTTTACTCCAAATGTATGTACACATGAGTCACTGCTTGTCTCGATGTTTCTGGATACAGGAGAAGATGGAGCTTGCTTTCATCTGCTGATGTTACTCAAAGGATTTAACCAATATGCATCTGCACTATTTTATGTATCTATTTACGGAGATATTGAATGCTTTGTGTTGGAAAACTTAAACCATGCTTAAAGCTTGCTTTATCTCTGAGCTTCTTAAGTATACTTAACCCAAATTTAGGAAGTATGTTGTTCACAATGAGTTTGTAGCATATAGCTATGGATAATTTAGAATTTTAAAGCTACGGAGGATATGATCCAATAAAGAGTTCAAACAGTCGGCGAATTAATTGACATGTATGGGTGGGTTTTAGTGAAGAAAAACACAACTTGATTTGAGTGCCAGTACAGTAATATATCTGTAGCAAATGTGAAATAAATTACCACTAATTAAACCAAGAAAACGCGCGAATTAATAGTATTCCGTAAAAAGACTATACCTACTGTTTCCTATCTATCATAGGATTACATTATTTGCGTTATTTATAGTTTCTTGTAGTATTCTGCTCGACATGAAAACAGGACGTATGAATATTTCAATTAATCGTGAAAACACGTTTTTTTCTTCAAAATAAAATTAGGGTTTATGGTGTACAAGCATTCCGTTTTGGTAGTTACAAAGGTAAAACTGCGTTCAAATAATGTTAATTTCTTTCTGGAATGTGCTGTTGAAACTACTTCAAACAGCTTCAACTACGGATATCGTTATAACGGTCAATGGCAGCGATGCTGGAATTATTGACCGGCAGTATATCTAGATAGGAAGGTAGATAAATAATTGCAATTAATAATTTCCGTATGTTAAAATCCATGCATAACATAAGCACGAGCTGAAATGTGTCATGGGAATAAGGGATCATTGGCTTTCATGTTGAGAAAAAGCAAATCGTAAGGCAATGTAGCTAAGGCAATCAGGGTTCAAGTGAACTCATCCAGGAAGTAAACCATTAGCTCAATGCGTAGCTGGAAATCGGTTATGTTCAGCAGGCAGGTCGTACAAATACTCATAAATACCTAGGAAAAGAAATACGAAGAAGCAGCGGTTGATTATTGTTCACTTTCAAACTTCAAAATTCGGAAGGGAAATGCCCAAAAGATAAAGTGTAGGTTGCACCTTCCAACGATCAGAGAAATCTACTGTTGAGGTTCAAACTGTAAATCAGGAACCAATAAGGAGGCTCTCAAGGCTTGCAGAAAAGACAGTAACCAGTAAGATAGTAAAGAAACGTAACTCGACATAAGGAAACCGAGCGCAGTCACTCTAAGGAGATGTTTCAGGGATTTCACCAACCACTCCAGTAGTTTTAGTTGCCTAGACGACTTGCGGCTCGTGATCACAGACACTCGAAGTTCCGCAAATTTTAGACGCGAGGCACAGTAACAAAAGAACCTCTAAACATTGCGCAAATAAGTATAGCCAAATAAGTGAACAGTGTGCAGCTGTATCATATTAGCAATCAGAAATATCGCCAACTGCGAAACAGTAGCGAAGTGTCGCGTTTGTAAACTAAAGAACGGTAACTTAGCAGCGAGTAACAGAGAAACACAAGATTGAGTGACAATTATTAGCTACAAGTTTAAAGAAAGCAACATCAGAGGCGAACAGAACAATTTGTATCCGTTGAAAGACCGTGTTCCAGACATACGATGTGAATGTAAATCATGGGAGGCTACAGAAATGAAAGTAAATATTGCAGGGGACATGGTAGTTAGGAAACGGTGAAGGAAATTCACGTGTGTTCCTTCAGTGCACCTCGAAACACCTTTCCCCTCTCCCCGTCATTTGCACCTTGTCAACATACTATTACACGCCACGACACAAATAGCGAGATTCGGAACGGCCCTGCTCCAACGGCCATCTTTGAACCGGGCAGCCCAAAGAAAGAGTAGCCTGCGACGGATCGAAGGTGAGGGAAAGTACCTACAAACGCCTATCAGCAACTTAACGACGACCAGCATGACTTGTTCCAAGAGAAGGATATAAATGATTTTATAAAGAGCGAAGATATAGTGTAATTGGTACTTTACAATGACTGTCTAGAACAGAGGTACCTACTCAACAAGTGAGCACACGCTCGCTTCCCCTACACATGTTATTTCCCCCCTCCACTGACCAAGGCAAGGAGAGCCAGTCCTCAGTCAGCGGCGGAAGGTGCACAGTATCGTAGTAGATGCAATTCAATGGGAGGACGAATATTTTTGTTTTCAAGATGGAGATAATAAAGTGCTTTATTTGTGAGACTGGTAGTTGCAGATTATACCATTTCCCTTGCCAACGTTTAGTGTTCACGATTAACGTTTTTCTCCTGGAAAAGTACAACGAATTTTTGAAGCAATTGTACAACACATCCTCTTCACAATTTGAAGACCTAAACTGTTTTGAAACCAAAATCCAATTATTTTGCACTTTCAAGTTTCCATGTAATGAGGTTTCACACAGCTACAAAATATGAAACTACTTGCATTGCAAAATTTCACGACCGTAAAATGTTCTGAGAAAGCAGGATGGGAATTATTTAGGTCTCTGCTCTACTATGAATATCCGAGATTACGTTTGTTTGCATTTAGTTTAATGCCAGTCTTTGGCTGCAATGATATCCACGAACAAATATTTTCAAAAATGAACTACATTAAAAGTGAGTATCGCAGCAAGATAAGTGAAAGTCACCTTGCTTATCTTTTGAGACTGTGCACTTCATCTTTTGCACCACAAATTGAAGACCTTCTGAAACGTAAATCGTGCCAAAAAGTAATTCTCAGAAACATCTTTGGTTAATAAGGAGTTCAACCTACCTTAACTTGCCTCGTTTGAGCACCGCTGGTCTTGACAGAAAGTTGGAATGTTGAATTTATATGCATCAAGTATAAATTAGAACTAACAAAGTTTAATTGCAATAATGTCTCGAGTACTTGAGATCGCTTTGAAGATTTACTGGGATACCTATATCAGGCGAGAAGATGTAATGCATATAAGTGGAAAGGAAAGAGGCAGCCCTGCGCAAATCATTTGGGTAAAGTAGTTACCTTGCACAATCTAGAGATGTCAGTGAGTGAGTGAGTGAGTGAATGAGTGAGTGAGTCAGTGAGTCAGTGAGTCAGTGAGTGAGTGAGTGAGTGAGTGAGTGAGTGAGTGAGTGAGTGAGTGAATGAATGAATTAATTAATTAATTAATTAATTAATTAATTAATTAATTAATTAATTAATTAATTAATTAATTAAT
Organism: Tenodera sinensis; assembly: GCA_030765045.1. NCBI lineage: Eukaryota > Metazoa > Arthropoda > Insecta > Mantodea > Mantidae > Tenodera > Tenodera sinensis. The sequence continues at coordinate 38,081,213 of CM060962.1, forward strand.
TAATTAATTAATTAATTAATTAATTAATGGATGGATGAATGAATGAATGAATTAATTAATAAAGATACCTGGAAGACACTATGCAAAAGCTCTGCTGAACAACCTTAAACACTAAAGGATGAAAAGCAAGTAGACAAAGCCATGTGAATGTAATACGTACCATTTCTACTTCAATCATATAGAAAAATGTATGAATTTTTCATAGAAGGGGGAATATAGAAAGAAATGTGACTGTGTTTCCTAAAAGAAAGGTGAGTAAAGAAAACAGCATCAATGTAATACGTTACATTTCTATTTCAAGCATAAAAATTATATGAATTGTATGTTGAGGAGCGAGTAGAGAAGGACTTGTAAATATGTAATTTAGAAGAGAAGAAAGTGGAGAAAACCATGTGAAAGGAATACGTTGGCCAGTAAAATGGATAGCATAAAAATATTCTCCATGAAAAGACACTTCGATGTGCCAATTGAAATAGTGAACAGTGAAGCGGTTTTGGAGTTCATGAACTTCATACATACCAATATCCATATACCTATGTACGCTTGGCTACCAGGCAAAAACACTAAAGGGGTTTTACTATTTAGTGGTGCGGAATGAGTACCTCAAAAGTGACAAAGGTAACAAACATACATGGATCTCATAATGGATAAAATCGTTATGGTCATGCATAACCCGTTCGGATAGGTTAACGGGTGAAGGGAGTTTTACGGCACCGCAGACGGTGACACTGATTATGCATGGAATGCAGATGGAGCACCGGTGGAATGAAATATCGGGGGAAACAGGATAACCCGGAGGAAACCCGCTCCAGCGCCGCTTCGTCCACTACGAATCCTACATGCGGTTGCCTGGGATCGAACCCGGGCCGCTTTGGTAGGAAGCGAATGGTCTGACCACTCGGCTACGGCGCGACCACGTGCGGAGGGAGTGAAGAGTACCCAGATTATTCTGGTAACAGAAAACAAATTGAAACGTATTGAAATATTGCATGGAAAGGGTAGAATGAGACTGAAAAATTCCATGTCATAGCCAGGATTTCAGCCATGGATCTGCCGGTTACCGATCGGCTGCTCTAACCACTAGTGGTTTAAATCCCGGCTATGTCATTGAATTTTTTAGTCTCATTCTTACCTTTTCAATCCTCCACTACACACGGCTATTGTGTAGAAGAAGGATTCATTGTATTGCAAAACATGTTAACTGACAAGGATTAACTTAGCTACCTATAGTTATTACAGCCTTCAGCTATTCTTATGTTGTATTTCGTAAGTTATATTTATTTATATGTAAGTAGCATATCGTTAAGCACAAATCGTTTTACACCCGTTACATAATGCGTTGTATACTACGTAATAAGCAAGTATAGGCATTCTTAAGCAGATGGCTCTTAAGTTATTTACACTCAAACCTTTGCACTACAAGGACTTCGAAACAAAAAGCCAACGATCAGTGACAGCGCGGTCTGTAAAGGTAAAAGACTGTACGAAGGGTAGTGGATGGTTTTGATCTATGACGTCCTTATTTACAATCCACATGACAGTACAGCCTTATTCTCTTCCATCCTGACTTCGGTTCTTAAAAATTAATATGCCCAGTAATAAGCAAAAGATATTATTGTTAAGTTAATGGCTTTGTTGCTCTATGCCTAATAAATGGATTTGTTGTTGAAATAAATATTTCGAAATTTGCATGTTGGCTTTCCTACAGTGATTTAGGTTCAATGCAAAAGTGGTCAGTGTACCTACATTTAATCACACGTGCATATAAAACAATAAATATGAAGCCCGAATATTAAATCCGATTGGAACTTCGAGAGTAAATCATTGAGTAAACAGGTCTTATATAATTATCCTAAAGCTTGAATATCGCTGAGTGTATATTATGGATGACTTGGTATGTTAGAGATAGTTAAATATGCTGGGATTTAAACATGCTGTGTGTTCTGATGCAGAGATGTCAGAAATGCAGTGAACTCTAAATATTCTCTGCTCTCATTAAGATAATTGGCATCATAGAGCGTTAAGGCATATCACCTAATTATCTTAATATTAATTGAGATATAGAGCATATTTAGAACGTAAATAATTCTAACAAGCATGTTGTGACATCTTTGCACTCAAGGTTAAGAGGTTATACCTGGAAACAAGATTGGTAGATCCTAGGTGTGACGATGTAGGGAACAAATGATGAAGGCCGTCGTCTGCCGTGGTTTAGAGGTAAAGAGTACAGATACAGAGGGGGACACCTCGCTCACTTCGACCTACACAGATCCATTACGGCTATCACCCGCCCAGGAGGCAGAGAGGAAATGAGGGAGCCGAAGGTGCCACACAGGGTCGCAGCTAGACAGGCCACAGAGACGCGCGGAAGTCCCTAGCAGGTGCTGAGATCTCTTCATCCCGGCGCCAGGCCCAGCCAAGCAGCCATCACACCGTGGTTCCGGTGTCGCACTGAGCGTCTCCCCCCCGACGGAGGACAAGGCCGGTCAAACGCCACCTAGCGCCGAGAACAGCAGTTACCATGCGCAATCATCCGCGCCATCTGCCCGACACTGCCAACATACACGCCTGAAAGTACATCTGAAAGATGATAAGGAAATGGAATGAAGTGAATTTATGAAAAGGAAGCCGTGTTATGAAATAATGCACCCCAGAATTCGCCTAAGTGAAATGGGGAAACTAGAGAAAAACCCATGTCAGAGTGCGTGGTCACGGGTATCGAACCCGCGATCTCCTGAATGCGGATCACAGACGTTATCGCCTGAGTCATCGTGCTCGGTGGTTTAGAGGTAACATGCCTCTGGTTCCCGAGGTCCCAGGCTCAAATTTGGCTTAGGGTGATGGACTTTTTTGGGAGTAAAAATCTTTAACATGGTTTCCTTCGCAAGGGAAGTAAAGCCTGTGCTCCTATGTCATTGATTTACGGCACATAAAAGAAGCTTAAAGCTATTAAGGAGATCTCTACGCAATAAATGAGTGGTCTTTTAACGCCCAACACACAGTGGGATTCTAAAGTTAATAGCAGTTAAAGGTCGTCCATAAATAGAAACTTTTAAAGAATATGTGAGTTTTGGAGAACATACTTCTGTCAAATGGAACATCGTTATTCATTTTTTATATGTTAACCGTGCAAAGTGGGCGGAATCTCAAAGCTTAAAAGATTTCACTATCGCTCGAAACCTACTGTATTCCCATGTTCCCCTTGCACCCACAAGAAGATAGGTAATAAAATAATTTCTGCAAATGTTTGTCTCAACTAACACGAATAAAGTATAGGAATGAGAGTTCGTAAGAATGGTTAGTACAAGAGGACAACACATCAGATTTTCATATATTTATTGTATTAAAATATAATTTTAAACTATATATTTTGTTATAATTATATATTATACCACATGCCCCTGCTTTTTACTATATTTTATGTACATATTTCGCACTTTGATATCATATAAAAGTCCAGATCTGCATATAAAACTTATAGAATGAAGTCAGCAGATACAGTCTGTTAGGTCTAGTGATGTCTTGAATCATTCCCTCTAAAATACTAGGTCCGCCGTGAGTGCATTATGCATAGAATATTGCCCGTACAAGAGCGTAAGTTTTCTAAAAGATGCGTGTTGATATCTAGATCAGAACCTGAGACGTACTTTGCTGTAGTTGCTGATTTTACAAATTCCTTCCAGAGACATTCTCGTGAAAGGAAAACAGCACACTGTTACTCTGAGAGGTATAATCGTGCTACTCTAATGGTTAACATGGGGTGCGTTAAAGTCAATGAGGAGATGAAGGTATTCAATGTCGCGAAAAGCAACGTTGTCACGTTTTCTCCAAGTAAGCGTTCACATTCCACGCGTGGACATTTACTTCTTAGAAGACCAATGTCACGAGAAAAGTAATAGAATGAGAGAGAAAACTGGAATATGTTGCTACGCTGCATTTCACTCCTCGTGGAGTTAAAAACCGTTTGTCATTAGTGATTTCATTTGTTTCATTGGCTGAAGTGACGCTCTTTGGTGCAATGTGAAACATCAGCGACTTCCGAGAAGAAACAGTGTATGCGATGGGTGTCTGTTGCCTGATAGGCTTCTGATGATTGAAGTAAAGCGCATGTTAATCATTAGAGTAGTACAATAATAATGCATTCTCACGCCTCTCGCTTCTCAAAAGCGCTAAATGTACAATATTTCAGTTTTAGAATTAGAAGCTTGCCGGTTCTCGTAGTAGAGTAACATCACCCTGTAACATCATAAGTCTATGTCACTCAAGATACGTGTTTTTCGAATTAAACAAAACTATGTTCGAATAAAGGACAATATGCACTGTTTACATAGCAAATTCAGTGGTTCAGAGGAAAGGCTGGAATTAAAAACGTTCAGATTACCCGAGTTTCATTGTTATATTATACATTAGGAATGTTTGTAAATAGAATTTGTTATATTGAGAAATTCAGTTACATGTCCTCTGATGAAATCACCCTCTCTATAACTAATACATTTTAATGCATCAGTGCTACTCACTACACGCAGGTAAAGTCTAATATTTACTGTTCAAGACTAACATGGGCTTAACAAACCCGTTCTGCTCATGACGTCATAACGAGTGTTCCGTTCAGAGTAGGCATTCATTATGCTGGGTTGCGTGCTCTTTAGGCAGGTTCAGCACAACTGGATCTCGGATCTGCATGATGAGTTGATGACTCATTGTTCATCAGAAGGTAGCTGGGCTAGATTGGGACATTGCACTGAACTAGAGGTTGAAAGTAACAAACATTCTTTCAATAACTTGTTATCTTCTAGAGTCGAGGCTCTTGAAGGCACAATAAAGGTTTTATAATGTATGTTACATAGTTATTTCCTGTTTGTTTTTACATTTTTATATGCTTTTACCATAGTTCACAATAACACGTAGAAAAATAGCCCTAGACTTAAGGGTCTGCATGTTTGTACATATTAACCTGTAATAAAAGAAAAAAGGTACCACCATAATATGGAAACCCACAAAGCAGAAATTAAACCAAACTGTCAGCTGCCCTTGTTGCAGATAAAGCAAAAGAACGACAAACACACGGAACGAAAATGAAACAGTGCCAGACGTCCCGAACATAACTGCGCTCAAATGCATAGCATGACATTTCCCTTGTTTGTCAAGTGATTGGGGAATTGTTAACAAAGGATTTGTGGCAATGCAATTGCGTTATTGTGTTTCCAACTGTATGGTTTCGTTTTTTGTCATTCTTCCTTGTATAGACGTTAATATATCATCACGACATCAAGAAAACATGCTGACTCCAGACGATTCTAAAACAGTGATATTCCATTATCTGTTACATCTGTCTTGCTAGGTGTAACATAGTAGCATACTATAAACAAGAGGATGAAAATAAATATTACTGTGGTTGCTGAACGTAGCGAGTAGTCTACAATATTCCCCGTTTTTTACCGATTGGTCCAGTGGTGGCTCATCAGTCATCACATAAACTATAGGTGAAGCTCTTGTAACATAAAAATCACATGCAACATATCTATTTCTTATACGAGTTGATTTGTCTGTCCTTTCTGTTGGCGTATTTCTCAGTTATGTCGTCATGAAAAGACTGCTTCCTTTCTAGGTCATTCAGCAAGTCCTTGTGGACAGAGATGTTGGCTAGAAATGTTAGTCTTTCCTGGGTCATAGAGCTCCACAAATAAGTCTTTATGCGTTTGAGGGCAGAAAAGCTTCTCTCCACTGACACGCTCGTCGACGGCAATACACTGCAACGAGCGAAAAAAGTTTGTACACCTGTTGAAATATGTTACTGTTTTCCTTGACCAACTTCAATGTTTGTGTAACGGAACATTATGCTGATATTCTTCGTTTCCATAAAAAATCTCAAGTTCTGTTTTCAAACGACTTATTTTAAATAAGTTCGGATGTTTCCTGAAGACAGGGAAGATCGTCAATGGGGGAAACAGTTGAATGCTGCAGAAACTTTGAAGAATCGGCGAGAGTACAAAACTGAAGTTTTCCAAGGTCTTGGAATCTAATGCTAATTTGTGCCAAGATCAAATCCACTATTTCAAAATATAACAATTTGTACTTCTGGAAAAGTTCATCTTGGGACAGTTTAGCACTACCCCTCTGTTTTGGTGTTTCGTCTGTTCTTTGTCTTTGAAATATGTTTTCTGTTTGCTTCTGACAGAAAATTATGTCAAGAGAATTTTTTAAGAATATCAAACAGAAGAATTATAACCTGAAAGATCTCATTAAAAACAATGATCAAAAATGCAAATTCAAAGCAATTCAGATTATTTAAAAAACATTTGAAAGCCGAATTACTGTCTGGACAGACTCATAATCATATTCTATCTCCTAAGAAACCTTAATGACATCATTCCAGTTTTCTTCAACCACTTTGAGTATGAACTCCATTGGGTATTTGTTGCAGTGGTTACACCCCACCCTAAAAGGGCATCTAGGGCATAGCTTCGCTTGGCAGAGACATGAAAAAATGAAGGGATTCCAGCAATATCAGCAAAAAAGATGCGGCATTAAGAAATTTCGCTCATTGTGCTTTGCACGACTAAATTCAGCCTATGGGCTAAATAATGAACAAAGACTGAGGTGCAAAATCCTTTACTTTTTTTTTTTTTTTTTTTTTTTTTTTTTTTTCAAACCATTTAAATGTCCAGACATGACACTGGCACCATCGCAGCACTGTCCTATAAGTTTTGACTGATAGTCATACGGTCCCAACACTGGATTAAGTAAGGCAAACAATGTTGCCGATGTTCTATCGCGACTGACATTAAAAAAGCCGAAAAAGTGTTGGACTACTTCGTCATTGGGGTCTACCAGTCCGACAATTATGGAACGCCGCGATTTTTCTATGATATCTGTAGCATCATCAATTTAAGCTGAAAAGAAGGTCGCTGCTGCATCTTTCCAACTTAATATAATCATCAATGTACTCCGAAATACAGTCAATAATCCCGTTCTGTGCTGCTGTTTTCGAAGCTCCAGTGAAAACACTTTTGATTTTATTGTAATGAGTCTCAATCTCTAACAGACTTGTCAAAATTAATAAAGTCAACAGTTCTTTGAAATTTCCCGTGTTAGATGAAGATGAGCTTTCATCGTGACCACGAAAAGCAAGCTCTTGTCTGGCTAAATACGTACATTACTGCATTAATTACAACCTTAAAACCTAATCGGTTCAGTCTTACATTTTCATTGTACAACCGGTTGTTTTCCTTCAAAGCATCAGCAATGGTATTTTGACTCTTTTCGAGTCGCTTCAATCGGAGAGCGCACTTGAGATGTTCAGCGGAGTCCGAGTTTGCATGCAATGATCGATTAATGTTTAAAATGTTACAAAAACCAGCACTGCTCCACACTGTCCATCTTACACCAAGTAATAAGCAAGGCTAACAAAACAGTTTTTCCATTTAGTAACTACCGCACAGCCACTCATATTCATTGTACCACAAACCTTTAGAGTGCTTTTTGTAACATTTCACACCTTGTTGTTCCACTTTTTGTGGGGATGAATTGAGAATAGGAGTAGGTCTTCTTGTTAATAGCGCATCCCTTTTATCACAATCAGTCCACCGCGAAAATGATGTGCGTAATATACTACACACAATGTCATTTTGTGTATTCATTTCTCTACTAACTTTAACCAAACAAAACAGAAGTTGTAGCGAAGCTAACTTCAGTAAAATGGGCAACTAGAGTACACAACCACTTTACCCGAACAGTATTTTTACACTGTTTAAATAAGTACAACAATAAGAGAGAGAGAGGTGTGTTAGCTTGCCTTCCACGAGGGCAGTAAACCAATAACTAGCCTCTACAAGTGGTTGAGGTTCGCCAAATCGCTCAATTGAGTAGCTGCACTTGACCCTCGCAATAGGCCTATTTAGCAACACGTGGAACGTTATATTCTGCTTCGTTGTCGTGGCAGCCGGATACAAACATGCAGCTTTATATCAGCTTACAGAAATAGTGGCACCTTCAAGATTAAAATTCAAGAAAGAAGACAGGCAGCTGGCAGCTTTCATCCTTCTCTTTACCCTCACAGATATATTTCCGAGTGGTTGTTTGTGTACTTGAGCGTACAACAAACACCTATATCATCTTATAACTGAAACTGGCGAAGTGGAGCTTTACTAGCTTCACCTGAGTAGCCACCACTAGACTGATCAAGTGGTGAACATTTGTACATAAGGGGTTGATAGTATTAGAGGATGTAGGCTATTTTTATGCGTAACGTATCCCATAATTTTCGCGAGGTCCTATAATTCACATGCACATATTGGTGCCGTGCTTGGCCAAGCATTACAGTTTTGTCTATGATGGTTGAAAAAAAAGGGTAAGGTTAGTTTTTATAGCATACTATGGTACTATGTCGTACTAGAAAATAAACTTGGGCAAATTTTAGTTGTTTTCAAGTAACCTATGGTTTTTGCCACGTTCTGTGGTATACTTGTGGAATATTTTGACCAGATAGATCAAACAGTACATATTTCGGCATAAATCTTTCGGTTTATAGAAGAGACAGCTTATGAGCGTTGTAAGGTAATCTTTGAGATATATAATATACGTGTGGGTAGCCCGACGAGCGTTGATTTCTATGATATAGGTGAAAACTGAAATTGAAAATAAGCGTAACAGTGGTTTCATGAACATTACAGGGTAACTTGTGACTTTTGTCAGGTTTTAAAACCCAAGCGTACTAATTTTTATCAGAACGATACCAAAAATCTATCCTTGACAATAAATGAAGCAAAGTCAGTTACATTCGGTTTTATGTAACCAATTTCTCCTGCCCTCCAAGAACTGAAATTTAAAGGACTTTAACTCTCCCAATTTTTCACTTTGGACCCAAAGTCAATAAAATATGACATGCATGCAAATCAAATACCAAAAATATCCTCATATATAACGAAGCGGAATTATAACATGGTGAAATGAATATGGCAGCCTAAGACCGAAAATCCGGAAATGTTTAACTCGATTAGTATGAAGTAGATGGAAGAGCTTTTCTAGGAATAGTTTATTTGTTTGCTTGTTTTTAATTTGGTAGGCAAAGTGTTATGAATGCAATACATTGTCTTTTCTCGTTAAAAATAAAGCTGGCATAACGATTATGACAAAACTGTATGATGTGATTAATTTTATTTTAAACGGTATGGATTGTAACGGTGGGCGCCATTGGAGCTACTTCGTGCTGAATGTTAAGTGACTTGTCGCCAGCTTTTGGCTAATTCCACTCGTGTGCGTATGTATTACAGTTATTTTAAAAGTATAATACAATCATTGCTACAATTATATTTATTTGCCGAAATCCAATGAAACCAAGCACTGCACTTGGCTACGCTAACCCAAGCTATTGCGGCGTTATCTGAATAAACATTCTCCTACTGCGAATAGCACTGTCCAAGAACACTTCCACCGAGCTGATGAATATGAACACTGAGCTCAAACGAGCAGAACGAGTCAAATGTGTTGTTTACTTTGAGAGGCGTGGACTGTGTTCTTCGATTCTCTACTTTTGAATGAATGAATGCTGAAGCAATACTGACTCAAAAAGACGCGTCAACACACACCTTTTTATCAATTAGGGTCCATCTCTCGCAATAGGAATTTTCTCTCTCATACTGACACGCTATTCTCCCCAGCCCTTCTCACTTCTGACGTGTTGCTACAACTACCTACAGTGGTTGACTAATTTTCTTAACCCTAACTCTATCGCCAGCTACCTGGGATCTGGAGCCCTTACCTTGGACTTCGCTAGCAGCTGTCCTCGGCTTGAGCCAATAATTACTTCCCGTCACAAAAATGTCAATATTTCCGTCTTTTCACGTTCAAATTCCTACAGGAAATATTACGTGTATACTGTCTCAAGATGTTGAAATGAAATATTATTTTTTAAATTACATTTGGTTTAGGACAGCAATATTAACTCTCAAGCTCAATGACTTGAGGGATGTAGGAGTTAATTTTAAATTCATTCAATGTTTTTGCAATAGTAGTTTAAGCTTAAATTTTCAGTCAGGTTGATTAGCACTTGAGAATACATTATTTACATTGGTATATTCCTTAGGCATCTCAGATTTCTAGAGACAAATGACAAATAGAGGAGGATTAATGGAAGCATATATGAACCGCGGTCAAAGCTAACGGTGATTTGGGCTTTGTCTTATCAGAGGCATGCGAGCTCTTAAAGCAGCTTGCTTCAAGATATCTATACTCAAATCATATGCCAATACAAAGAATGTAAACAACAGAGACCAAAAATACTGAGGGCCAGGTAAACACGGCCTGGTGAGTGCTATCTTAAAACGCCAACAGATTGTACGAGGAATGGGAGTGCTTTGTCATCTGCGTCGTCTGTACCCAAATTGCAGGAACAGTTCAACTATATTTCCTTTCACCTTAGCTTCAATGTTTGAAAATGCTCACGCCTGGTTATCAGCAAAAGTGAAAACACAGTGAAAGCTCTTAACCACATAGTTCACGAATCTAAGATTTGAATTCAGTGTTCCAGGTATGCTAAGGACCGCATCACTTAGAAAACATGCTGAAATTTGTTCTCTACAAACCGTATCCAAAATGGGCCACGCGAGGTTATAATCTGGAACAGCATAATGCCTAAAAAAACTTGTATGACGTATGCAAAGGAGAATCTTATTACCTCGACTTTCAGTAGATCTTTTGTGTTTGTACCATAAACAGGGCGCCCCTGAGAAGGAGTGGTAAGGTGAGAGGAAACAAAGGGCGGCCTGATCAGAATGCACGACAGAGCGGAGGGCGGGGTACCTGCTTTTTCCAGGTTAAAACTTCCCGGTGGTCGGTGTTACAACCAGCTCCCCTGCGCTATGCAGGCTGGCACTTCCCACTGGGGGCCAGGGCTTGAAGTTCGCTCCCAATCCGGGGGACGGAGTTTACGAGAGCATCCTTTTTCCCTGCCATGTAACGCTGAGACTCCCGGCGACACTTATAACCCTGAAAAAGCCAAGTAGACCAGTAGTGTCAAGGTCATAGGTAGTTGAAGCCTCTGCTGGGCACGTTCTGCAAGCAGGGGGCCAAACATGACGCAATACGTATCAACACTAGAAACGTTATCATCTGACAACTGTTTACTAGCAGCTTGGTTGCGTCCACAGATAAAACCTTATGAGTGCGCATACCTGATGAATTTTTTCCTTCAGAATTGGCCACAAGGATACATAGCACAGATACAAGTTGGATCTTTGAAGGGGAACAGTACTTCTCACCCGTAAATAGAAAACTACTTCACGTAGTTATTCGAGCTGATTAAGATAGTAAAATTGTTGCAACTTTCTGATGATTGGGCTGAATTATACATATTATTAAACCTACCCTAGCCCTTAGGTTAGCATTCTCTGACTGTTAGCGTTGCTCTGCCTGCATCACACGGAAAACTGCACTGAACTGGTTTCTAACGGATTGGCCCGCTATGCCCAGGGCACGGCGAGTGGCTCTCTGCGTGGCATTGCCACTCGGGGCCACGATTGACACCACCGAAGTAGACGAAAGAAGAAGTGAAATTAAAAGTGAGGTGAAACGGAGAGACAGGAAATTGGAGGATATAATTAACTTCTTCTGTTTCACAGTTTAGGCCGTTCTAGCCTGTTCCGGCTCCAAAATCTTACTGTGTCCATCTTTTCTTCGGACGTCCTGGGTTTCTATGTTCTTGGGGTCTGTAATTATATGCTGCACGGGGTGCCCTGTTTGCTGGTATTCCTTTCAAGTGTTGTGTCCAATTGATTCTATATTCTGCTGTTGTTTTTGTTTAATTCTTCTACTTTTAACTTTTGTCTTATTTCATAGTTTGGTCTTTTATCCAGTATCCTTCAATGAGTCTGAGGAATTTAATTCCAGCTGTCTGTATTCTTCTTTTATTTTCTGCAGTCAATGTCCATGTTTCAGACCCACATGTTATAGCAGGTATGGCCATTGCTTTATACAGCTTTATTACTGCAGTTTTTCTAATTTTATTTTTAGAGTTCTCCTTATGGTTCCTGTTAAGTAGTTAAAGTTACTTAGTTTTTTTTATTAATGTTTAATTCAAACCCGTATGTTATTTCACATCCTAGGAAGTTAAAATTTGACACTTGTTCTATGCTTAAATTATTTTAGACAGGATTGAATGGGTACTTTAAAATGCCATAACTTTAGTTTTCTTGTTTACAATTCCCATGTTATATGTTTTTGATATTAAGTTTAATTTGTGTGTCGTCCTTTGAAGTTCACTTTTCGCTATCAATATCTGGCCATCTTGGCCCCAAATTAATTCTTACTGTTTGTTGCTTCCATGATGTGATCATGTGCTCGATGTGTGTGTGTGTGTATGTGTGTGTGTGTGTGTGTGTGTGTGTGTGTGTGTGTGTGTGTGTGTGTGTGTGTGTGTGTGTAAAAAAGAGTGGTTGATAATGGACAACCTTGTCTAACCCCCTTTGAAATGACCATAGGCTCACGATTATTCATTCTAGTTTTCGTTTTTAGGTAAAAATTTCTAACTATATTAGGTGCATTGGTGCTCCTTTATTTTCTAATATTTCCCATAATTTTACTCTGTATACCTTGTCAAAGGCTTTCTTAAAATCTATAAACAGTATACGTGTTTCCAGGTTAAACTCTGTGTTTTTCGATTATTTGCCTAAGGGAGAAGACATCTATGCAACTTCTACCTTTCCTGAAACCTGTCTGTTCTTATATAAATAAAGCTTCTGTTATTTGTGATAACCTATATTTATCATTTTTGTATACATTTTATAGGCAGATCATAGCAACGTAATATCCCTATAGTTTTCTGGTCCTGTTCTTTCGCCTTTTTTAAATATTGAGACGATTCTTCCTACTTTCCATTCTTCAGCATATAGATAACCTCAGCATTCGCCTAGCTACCCGGGGAAACCTACGATAAAACCACGGGTCAGTAAGTTCGACCACAGATATCGAACCAATGCACTACCGCCTGCGCCACTTCGCTGTGTAAAAGGCTTTCTAACACACTCTATTGGTTGTCATTCTTTACTGATACTTGTTATTGTTCTGAGTTATCTCTCTTCTCAGGAATACGTGAGTTAAATGCTCGGTGGAACACCTTATTTGTGGTGTGTAATTCGTGTTTTGTGGCTGAAGTACACTTGTGCTCCAGTCCTCAGGTAAGAGGATTGTTAAGGTGTTCCTGGTCTAAACTACGTAGTGTAGACCATGCAAAGCTGGAGAACACTTCTGCGATGTCGTGCGTATAGGACCTATGCAATTGTGCGTGCATCGTGTATCTTTTGTTACTAAGAAAATTGGGACCGTGAACGATATGTATGTTCATAGCTTCTTATGCAGTTAAAATGTATACGGGTTGACACTAGAGTTGCGCTCTACCAAAATTACAGTTCATAACTGACGTTTTAAACGGCAGGGTTGCCGTTCGTAGCATTGGTAGGGAAAGGAACACAATACAAAATACAACGAATTAAGAAATTCAATGACAAATTTAAACAAAATGATCGCTAAAGACTGTGATCATGAATTTGGTCACAGTGATGAAAATAAAAATGGTTCTTTTCGGTTCAAAATAACATTGCTCGTGACAACTATCAGTGTCTTCGATCTGGACTGTAGTATACTTAGAGGAGCTTCCAAATGTTTTTGAAGACACTAATGTTCCTTAGGTTAAACGGCCTTTATACACCCTGTCTCAGTGTCGAAAAGGTTCAAAGTTCAAGGCTTCTGGCTTCCAGAGGAATCTGGTAAAACACGATAAGAAACAACCCAATAGGTATGCAACACACCTAACGTACAGGTAATGCGGGTAAGTTTTTAACTGAACAATAATTATACTAGGAAAACTACCGTAGCCTACACTTACTTAGCTTTAGAAATCTACTTATCACCAACGACCTAATTCGTTTGTTGAAAAGTGTATATTGGTAACCTATACTTCCTAATTCCCTCTTAACCCGCAAAATTATAAAGGCTTCTGTGATGTTGAACTTTTGTTTCGTTTTTGAGCTGGCAAAGCATTACGTCTCAAAGATTAATAACTTGCGTAGCGTTTTATCGCTGTTGCACACACAAATAAACAACAACAGTAATAATAATAATAATAATAATAATAATAATAATAATAATAATAATAATAATAATAATAATAATAATAATAATAATAATAATAATAATAATAATAATAATAATAATAATAATAATAATAATAATAATAATAATAATAATAATAATAATAATAATAATAATAATAATAATAATAATAATAATAATAATAATAATAATAATAATAATAATAATAATAATAATAATAATAATAATAATAACAATAACAATAACAATAATAATAATAATAATAATAATAATAATAATAATAATAATAATAATAATAATAATAATAATAATAATAATAATAATAATAATAATAATAATAATAATAATAATAATAACAATAACAATAACAATAACAATAATAATAATAATAATAATAATAATAATAATAATAATAATAATAATAATAATAATAATAATAATAATAATAATAATAATAATAATAATAATAATAATAATAATAATAATAATAATAATAATAATAATAATAATAATAATAATAATAATAATAATAATAATAATAATAATAATAATAATAATAATAATAATAATAATAATAATAATAATAATAATAATAATAATAATAATAATAATAATAATAATAATAATAATAATAATAATAATAATAATAATAATAATAATAACAATAACAACAATAACAACAACAATAACAACAATAGTAATAAGAAAAATCGAAATTTGCCTACAAGAATTATTAGAAATGTAACTGAAATCTCTGATTTGCTGAAAACTAGTGTAAAAGCTAAACAATAAACAATATTTCGTATCTAATTTTTGCAACTGCTTATTCCATTACTATTAGTAAAAGGTAATAATAAACCAAATCTGACATGTATGACATCATGATCGTTTCATTAATTGCAATTACTTGTTTTGCTCATCTCGACTCACAAGAGAGATTAAAGAGTGTTGCCAGGCTGAAGACAGCCCGAGTTGTGTCTTACGTGTGCCTGCCCTTGTCAGGGCTTAAGCACTCTAATGAAGGGATGTGAGGTTAGTAGGGTGTGTGTGTGTTAGTGTGTGTGTGTGTGTGTGTGTGTGTGTGTGTGTGTGTGTGTGTGTGTGTGTGTGTGTGTGTGTGTGTAATTGAGGTTGGAGTACTCAAAAGATCTGTCATAGTCTCTCTCATATAATTGTTTACATTACTGTAGAGTTAGTTATACTTCAACTTTCTCATGTTTTAAGTAACTGCAAAGCAATACTTTCCATTTCAGGGTAGTTAATATTCCCTTCCTTTATTGTAATGCTTAACAAACAAAACGCGCTTGAGACAAATTACTAGGCGTCTCTCTTTCGATATGAAACCATGACGTCATATATTTGTAATAGTAGGGAAAATTAGCGCTGTCAGCATATGTTGAATTATACCTTTGTTAAATAAATAATATTAAGTGCTAATGACCACTAAAAACTGTAACAGGTTTAATAGTACACAAACTTGCGCCTGTCTTTATGCCTGTTTCGCAAATAGAAGTAGGTAAGCTGTTTCATTTTTATGTTTTCGTATACATGAATAATGGTAACCAAATATTGGTTTAACATCCATAGTCATCATCGTAGTCATAGGCCTGGCAAGAAGCGTGCAAAATTGGCGTGTATGTAGAGCGGAAGGCTAAGAATGTTGACAAAAACTACCCTGCTCTAACAGAGAGAAAACCACCGTTCCTCGTTATTCGCAGGAGCTGTTAACTAGAATTTCTGCAGATTTGCATGTTTTGTTCCTTCAAATATAAACAGATGCATGGAAGGGCAAAATGCGTTTCATGTCATTTGGAATCAATTGGCAAAGTTTTATAGTGCATAGAAATACATATTCACGGGATTAGCGTATATTTCTCTAATATATGCATATGGGTGCATATATTACACTTTTTTCCCCATTTAATGTTAAAATATTAGTTTTTAACCCCATAAAATGACAAGCTTCTGTTTTATTGACTTGTTTTCATAGCCAGCATCCCTATGTATATAAAATATTCGCCTCTTCGCACAACAGTGACAATGACGAGCAAGGGGTCGGCAGCTTTAAGTTTCAACAGGTCAATAAAGCAATGTTGGCTAAACCATTTCCTAAAAGGAAGGAACGTGCTTGCCAACAATGGACAGTTGGTGGTAATCTCCTTGTTTTCGTTTTCAACCGGCGATATTCTTTGAAGTTTGAAAATCAGCTTTATTGTAATTATTGTTGACTACGGTGACAAAACAAAGCGGGAAATCGAAGCCAGCAATCCAGGACTAAAGTGTATTTGGTATGTGAACAGTGTGTGACAAAGTTAATCTGAAAAATAATTTAATTCTTATTCTGTGAGTGACATCGCCTCTTTCGATACTCCCTTGTGGCCTTATGTGAAGTGGAGAGATCATTCTCTTTATTCAGACACATTTAAAGTGACAGAAGGAAGGGCTTTCTAACAGAAAACTTAGAAAAATATGTTGTTGTTATTGTTTTCTAGTGCCTTGCATCTGGCAATGACGCCATTAGCATTCGTGCTTTCCAATACTTTTGAACTGTAGTTTCTTCTGATCTTAATGCTTCACAGGTCTTCAAGTGGTCTTCGTTCATTTCTGCTGGATCGTTACACAGGACACATTTGGTGAAGCTGAGATACCTATTCTGTAGAGATGACTTGCTAAGCAGCCGTGATTTGTCAGTAGTCGGAAGGCTGCAACCGCTGTTTTCCTTGGTCTCTGGGGGATTATATCTGGGTTGGAAAGTAGTGAAATCCATTTTTTATCTTTGGGACGTGTTTCTATTTCTTGTAGGTATGAATGAGAAAATTTTTTAATGATCAAGCGCTTTATTGAGGAATATGAGAAATTGAATTTAGACTTTTGTTTTATTGTTGTGCCTTTCTTTGCAAGTGAGTCTGCAGCTTCATTCCCCATGACACCACAGTGTGCTGGAATCCATTGGAGATGAACAGTCTTATTAACTTTTTGGAGTTGTGTTAACATTTTGTAGCATTCTCTAATTTTTGTTGACTTCTTTACTTAGAAAAATATTTGGTTATTTATTGTAACAAAAATTGATATGTGATTTATCGTTAAATGATTGTTGACTTATACTTCATAATAACTAGTTAATTACACACAAGATTAATGAGAATGACAATATAATTAAGTTCAATTGGGAGCAAAAGAGTAAACATATTAAAGTTGTTGCTTCGTAAAATATAAAATATGAGGAATTAGTGTAGTTTACTATTAGAAGAAAATACACTTTTGTGCATATTTTTTTTTAATTTTAAAATTATATTTTCAACTTCTTTGCTGCATAGTTGCATGCACATATGACAATAAACAGTGCTGACCATGGAACTGATCTACCTCTACCAATTCATGGATATGGATGTGAAACTTTGAGCACCATCCGATATGACATTACGTTGGAGGTAGCTAATTAAAAAAAAGGAAAAGCAACCTTCCGCACATTTTCATCAAAGTACGCTGGAGCTTATATGGGTCATTTCCACTACTGTGTACTGGTACATGTCGTACTGTGTTAAAACGTTTCTGTACTGGAAACTACACAAGTAACGCAGTAGGATACGCAACAAGGACTCTAGGAGAAATTTAGCGCCTGCGCAGGAATGTCATTATGCTCGGATCGTTCATCTACAGCACACAGATGGCTGAAGGATTGCATAATTTTGGTATTAAGATACCAAAACAGATGTTAACAAATGGTCACAACCGTTCGACCTCAGACTTCGACGCTCTACAGCGTCCAAACCGTGTACTTCTGGACAGGGGTTTCTATTTGAAAACCGATCAGTTTGCTATACTCCACAGCTTACTAAGCGCTGTCGGTGCTTTTTGGAACATGCAGTATGTATAGATATATAAAACTGTTCATAAATATCTTAGGTGTGTTGAGAACTGAATTATCACCACGAATAAGGGTACACCCATCAAACACACCTACATATCCATTTTCTGCGTCTAACTGACAACTATTATCAAAAAAGAATGGGAACTGAGAAGAAGTTAATGCAAATTAGGTGGTATTCTGTTTTAAGTGTAATTAAAACATTAATTAACTGAAGTTATTCAGTCGATTGCATACAAATTATTTTAGACGGTTTGAATGCATTCATGCTCACAATGCAGACCTCAGTCGCAGTTTGTAAAACTCAAATAAACGAAAGCAGAATGCATATTTTTGATTTTACTTCACAAAAAATCTTCAGTAGTTACCACACGAAAGCCTTAAACACAAATTCAGTTATTGTTTTTATTTAAATAATGTGGATCCTCTGGATAGTTCCTTTACTAAATATGTATTAAATTCAGCAATATACGGAGACAGGCATCGTCTTCAACGTGACTAGTGGGTAGAATCTCAGATCTTCCTCTACAGGATATACGCTTATTTTCTCTCGAGTGCTTCCTGCTCGACATCATTTTATCTGCTCTTATGCTACAGGATATATTACGCAGAATGCAGGTCGCTGAAATAGGTCATTCTTTTCTAGTTGATAGCTTATCGTACCCCTTCAACGATCTATTGTGTTTCTATCGCAACTTTAAAGCATTCACACTTGTTCCAAAAGGGTCGTTGCGTCTTATCCCTTTCTAGTCAAAATTATTTTCGCTGAAACCGGTTTTTGAAACCTGATAGTATTCGTATATGACGCTGGAGTGTTATTACCAAGTCTACGGTAAAGAATGGAGCGGACGCATGGAAAATAAATGAATATTGACATTAATGAATGTTATTAGCACTGCAGCTGAACACATATTTTAAAGATGTGTTTATGAAAGAATAAACAAAATACATACACTTTTATCTTTCCTTCCTTTGCGCTATGCTAGTTTTAAATTTAAGGAAGTGTGTAGCATGCCGGTACAGATTTCTGAAAGTTAACTCTTGAAGATAAAACAATGTTTATTTAATTTTCAGAAATAGATATACATAATGATGCCATATGGCAGTAATTGGCTCGATGGGGTTGTTGCTTTACTTTCTACAAATTGACCAACTCAATGCCCCAGATGTAAATACAGTTTTTATGCCATTTAGCTTGAATCTTAAACTCTTACATAATTAATCTACGTTTGTCAAACAAACAGGAAAGCATTAAATACTAGGATCGTAAGCATATCGTTGAGTAGAAAAGGACAATAGTGCAGCGGCAAAAACCAAAGAAAAAAGAAACGGCAGCTCCTAGTGCATCGTTTTCCATGTAGTCATTAATAGTTTTAAAAGGTTTCCACAGAAATATAATAAAAGAAGGCACAGCTTAGAGGCTATGGGGAACACTGCGCTCCTCCCCCTACAACATTCTCAACATAATAGCATTAGATTTTAAAATATTTAAAAAAGACTTAATATTACAAAATTGAAGCACATAATTGGATTAAATCAGTAGATTACGGCATTGTAACAATATTTTCAACACAGTAATAATAGTCCACGGCGCAACAGACCTTTCCGAGCCGACGTGGACCGCGCAGCCGCTGGGTCCCCCACCTCTGCCCACCACAGGCACCATGAGTGGGGTGCAGCACTGTAGGGTGGTACGTGGTTAGCGCCCCTATTCCTCCCGGCCGGTTATACGGTCTACGCAACCAGGCCCGCTACTTGTCAATCAAGTAGTTCTTTAGCTGGCCTCTCATGGAGCTCACGAGGCTGAGTGCACCCCAGACCAGGTCTCCCAGCGGGAGAATGTCCCCACGCCGGTGCCGGGAATCGAACCCAGGTCTCTCGCATGTTAAACGGCAGTGCTATCACCGCGGCAAGGAGACGACCTTTTGACACAGTCTTTGCAATATTATGAACTTCTTTCACAAAGCACTTTTTCACTGTTTTGTTTTCAAGATTGATTCTAAAGGTCACATTAAACGAAATCATTTATTTACATGTTCAAAATTGAATTATTTTACAGAACGGCAGTAGTAGATAAGTACAAATTTTGGCATTTATAACTAAATACATTTTGGTGCAACGGCAGAAGGTTAAGAAAAATCTAAATTAGCTTATCCATTTACTGCCTACTACACAATATAAAATGCTAGTTAAACATTGCATAAATGCATTGTACTGATGCAGTAAATAAAAGTAGTAAAATATTAAATCTCAAAAGCCAGAGCCTTGCTTTTCAGCCCCCCTCCTTAAAAATCCTTCTAGTGTTACTATGTTTAAAAACTGGTAAAAACCTCAGGCATATGCCAAGTATACTTTGGGGTTGTTTACAGATTTCACGAATATATCACGATAATTTTAGAGTTAGAAAACAAACGTGCCTTGTCTAATGCTTATAGGTGCAAAATAAACATGGAAGTGAATTCGTACCCATAACACAGCTGCGCGTGCACAGCAAATTGGCTTCTGTGGTTTGAACCCTTAATGCGGACATTACTTTTATTATTTATTCATAGATTAATAACATAAATGTCGAGGTAATCATATTCAATTACCACAGGTTATAATGGCTACGTGTGTGGCATAACCTTTTTTTCCTGTTAATGTCCAAAATTTAAGCCTCAGAGTGCCACATTGTATTCCATGAGGAGTACTGTGATGTACTAGTTTGAAAGGAGAAATAGGGCAGAGTTCATGACAGCTTCCATATAAAATAGGTTTCCTAATACACAGTATGTACATTTGCAGCCCAGAAATATATTGTGGGAAAACAACAAAAGGTCCAATCCATTTACTTTTTTCAATTTACTTTCTTTTAAACTTTTGCACAAATACACAGTTCTCGTCCACTGACGATAACACAACTCACAATTGTTTTCTTCTCGTAGCCTCAGTCCTTTCAATGTCTTTCTTCACTTTCTCTATCTCATATACTAACTCCGATGATACAATCACTCAACACTCATTAAAATTTCTTCACTTCGATGCGACGTATGTGCATAATATTAAGTTTAAAACCAAAGAGTTTATTGTGTTGATTAAACAGTTTTAAAATATTTTAACACTAAACAGGAACTGCTTTATTTATCGTGAAGGAGAAAAAATTTAGTATGTTAATCATGACGCAGT
Organism: Tenodera sinensis; assembly: GCA_030765045.1. Lineage (NCBI taxonomy): Eukaryota > Metazoa > Arthropoda > Insecta > Mantodea > Mantidae > Tenodera > Tenodera sinensis. Next base: position 38,102,352 of record CM060962.1, read on the forward strand.
GTAAGAATATTACGTGCATAACATAAAGGAAGGTTATAAACTTCAAGATTGTGTAATTTGCCTAACCACAGAAGGTTACAGTTATAATTATTGTATGCAAAATATGTTTAATATAAACAAAATAGTTAATAACAGCGCTGAAATCATTACTGCCGCGCAGGTGGAACGAACTCACAACTGCACCTGTTGTATCCAAACAACCTTTGTCAGTCGGGCGGGGGGGAATGTGGAGTGGGTGAGGCAAGTTCAATGGCTACCTCTCCTCTCGTGCCCATGCTGTCTTAGATTATAAATGTCTGAACACATTAAAAAGCTTGAAAATGTACATAAACAATATAAAAGTGTTTAATAGTAACCGACTCCCTCAGGTGTAGAATACATCTAGCAGTAGTAACCATGCACAACTGAATAACTATGGTGCTTGAGACTTAGTTAGCTAAACATATACGCTGCGTAATGTGAAGTTAGTTTTACCATTTCCTTATATACATATGGGCATACATATTTGTATAGTTAGCAATAAAAAGGAAAATGTTTTATTTTGAACATTGATACACTTAAAAACGCAAACATTTGTGACACATATTAACTTCAAACATTAGAGTACTTGTGCATTGGTTTTACATTTACAGTATTTTGCAAATTGTAAACATTTGTTTTTCTTAAATACAGAACAAATGGTTATCTGATAACCCAGAACGTCTATTGCTGCAGTGCTGCATGCTAGTCGTGTTGTACGGAGTCATAATGGGTCGCAAAGGAAAGAAAACATCTTTAGACCTATGGGAGATGATTGTTTCACTACATAAACAGAAAAATCGTATTCTGAAATATCTCACACCATAGGAAGCAGTCGTTCGGCAGTACAGAGTGTTATTAAACTTTTTAAACAAACACATATGCTAATAAATGAAGAGAAAGTGGGCCAACCACAGAAACTAAATTCTAGGGAACGAAGCCAGTTGATGAAAATGGTGAAGAAAACCCCAAATTGCCTTTTCTGAAATTACTGCATATGTAAAAGCACAGTATGGGAACCATATAATCCCAGGACAATAAGAGGATTCATCAATCGTACTGGATTCCATTACAGGGTACCCAGAAGGATGGCATATGTCAGCAGAAAAAATCAAAAAAGCAGGCCAGTGTTTGCAAAGGAATATGTAGGAAAGGACAATGCATTGTGGCAAAGAGTTTTATTTTTGGAGGGAAAAACTGTATAATGATGGCAGATTGGAAATGTCGAGAGAGCCGAATGTAGCATTGGATATTCAAAATTCGCAACCAACTGTTAGTCTCAGGATGTATGGTTACTCCTGGTGTGGGAAACTACTATTCATTGAGGGAAATATGCACACATATGGTTACATTGGCACATTGAAAGGCAATTTGAAGAAGAGTGCCGAGAAGTTCAATTTAGTTGACAATTACTACAATGACTAAACATACTGCAGAGATTGTTCCGTTTGTGGTTGCTATATAATACTCCACACACACTAAAACACCTACACAATCTCCGGATCTCAACCCCATTGGCCACCTATGGAGAGATCTGGAAGACAAAATAAGAAAACATCACATACCCAGCAAATCTCAACTAAAATAGCTACTTGTGACAGAATGACATAATATTGGTGCAGAAACAACTAGAAAACTTGTCCAGTCAATGCCCAAACAGCAGAGAGAAGTAGGTAACTTTATAGAAGAGGTTGTACAAAATATAAGGAAGGTTTCTTTCTTAGTTTTCTCTTTGTATGGTTTACATATAAACAATGTTATATTGCTGTATGAATACGTATGTCCTCCTTAAAATTCATACTGCGTTGAGAATGATTTGTATGTATTAATGTAGAACAAAGTAAATGTAAGTCTCTTGTATCCGTGCTTAAATAAGATGTGTCAAGTTCATATTGTGAACTTTGTCCTAAGTTTTATGACCGAAAAATATTCAAAATAAAGTATCTTAATGCGCATTTGCAACTGTAGGAATACTTTTGTCCATGTTTGTATATGCTTCTCCATGTCCCAAAAAGCAGTCTCGGCCCCGGGTACCAATGGGCTTGAAGCTAAGCGTGCACGAACAACCGTGTTGTGTAGTTCGGGAGGGGCATAGGAGAAGGCGCCTGTAGTTAGCCTTGTTCTCCACATGTAAACATTCCGACACAGTGGGGCACAAAATAAATATTCCCATTTTTCAATACGCAAAATAGTTGCCTAACGTAAAATATGTTTGAAGTAAATCATCATATACGGTTTTAATATTCCGAAATAACCTTTTCGCATGTCTAAGAACAGGTACAAACTGTGTGTGTGTGTGTGTGTGTGTGTGTGTGTGTGTGTGTGTGTGTGTTTGTGTGCGTGTGTGTGTGTGTGTGTTTGTGGCCGACTGAGCGCGGTGACAACGCTGTTGCTTTCCAAGGGGAAGACCCGCGTTGCATTCCTGCTACCGCCTTGGTATTTCTACCGCTGGGAGAATTGCTCCGAGGTGCACTTAGCCTCATTAGGGCCCTGAGGGGCCAATTGAGGAGTTACTTGATTGAAAAGTAGCGACCTCTGGTTACGAAGGCCGCGTAACCGACCCCCGTACTGCACCCGCTCATGACGCCTGTGATGGGCAGCGGTGGGGGACGTAGCAGCCGGGCGATAGGCCTTGGTCCAGAAAGGGCTGTTGTGCCTAAGGGTTTTTATTGTGACACAGACGACAAAATCCAGTCCTGTTACTTCTCTGTCATTTTATTTTCCTCCAGAGTTTTTCTACAAAAGCAAGGTTTTCTTCTGGTAGTTAGCACAGTCCACAGTCTTTTCTGCAATCACAACTCACAACTGTTCTTCTCATAACCTTGCTCTGAACTTACAGAGTCATTAGTCACTTTCTCAGTCACTTATACACTTACTACTGCGTTATAATCACTCGAGACGAACGACGTATATTCCGGGACGACACACACACACACACACGCACACACACACACACACACACACACACACACACACACGCGCGCGCGCGCGCGCACAACAGTCTTAATCATGCTGACACACTGACCGACTTAATCTCGTAATTCTGCTCTCATACTCATTGACCACTGACTCACTTCTTCTCTGGCCTCCTTTTACACTGGGGATGACGTCACGCCGACGTTTCTCGATTCCACATACACATGTACCGGAAATGACGTAGCTAGAAGTCTCTGGAAGGTGCTGGAGAAGTCTCCTTGTTTCCACCGCCCATTGTCACCGTCACGTACACACAGTAGGCACGCGAGGCAACCAGACCTTGAACGCCTTGCCAAGCTCAATGTCACACTATTAATTATTATTATTATTATTATTATTATTATTATTATTATTATTATTATTATTATTATTATTATTATTATTATTATTATTATTATTATTATTATTATTATTATTATTATTATTATTATTATTATTATTATTATTATTATTATTATTATTATTATTATTATTATTATTATTATTATTATTATTATTATTATTATTATTATTATTATTATTATTATTATTATTATTATTATTATTATTATTATTATTATTATTAGCATCATCATCATCATCATCATCATCACTGCCAGTGCCATTAGTTCTCAGGTACCGTGGAAAGCAGAAACTGCCTTCGGGCAGCATCTTTCCCATTTATGAATGAAATGATCGTTTAGTTCATTAATTTTAAAACTGACATACCAAGACATTAACCTATTAGTTACCCAGTGTGTTTCTGAACCCTTCTGCTAACGTCACTCATGAACTGGGATACAGAAACGGTGTATTTTTTCGGAGATACAAGAAAGGAAACAGTTTCATGTACCACAACTACTTCCATATACTGCATGTTTGCATCTGATGCCATCAGGGTGAACTTTATATTCTACAACTGTAGAAAACCCTTAACTGGAAAGAATCAACGTTGTCATAATTTTAGTACCTCCTACAAACGTGTAACTTGTACTTAGCACCAATAGCATATAAAAATAAAAATCGTTCGCAGCATTTTTACTAGGTTCGCGTGACAGAGTTTATCTTCCCTCGTTTGAAGGAAATCAGGACTTACCACAACAGAGGCTGAATGTTCAGAGTTACCTCATATTGGTCTACAGCCATTTTAGTGTCCTCAACCCTTTAAATATTACGCATGTTATTTCAACTTTCCATCAAGAATGTTTTCTTAATGAATAATACAATTATGGCGTCTGAGGCCCCTCCATAAACACCTATCAATGTGGTTATAAAATGGTAACATTCTCTCACTATGCTTTATTTACAACTAGATGAAAAATGGATAGGAACGAGCGGTTTCAGAATGGGAAAATGGCAACTACAAACAGGATAACCTGCCTTAGTAATCGATCCACGAACGGCCCAACAAATCTCGGCTGGCGCGATAACAGCGGGTGGGACAATTGGTTCCGAATGATTCATGTTAGTTTTGGGCGTTGTGGGATGGGAAGGTGGCAAGTGTGCTTTCTTTCTTTTCGTGTACCGCCCGCTACCACTATATCTCTGGTTAGTGACACGTCTCTATCCTGGACACGTCCCTTGAAACCATTCCAGTAAAACTGGTACATAGAAATAATGTGTGTGAAAAAGAAAAACTTGGGAAATTTATTGCAAATATTCCACATGGTTCATCAGTCCCTTATAATTATTCAGATATGTTGTATGGATGTGACTGTAATATGTGAAAATAAAAGATTCTATAAATGGATTTACGAAGATAGAGAGTTAAATGATGCTTTAATGTGCGAAAATATTGGTAGAAAATAAGATAAAAACTAGCTATAAAACGGAATATTTACCACAAAATATTGTACTACCAGTGCTAATATACGGCTCCCAGACATGGTCATTGACAAAAACATGATCACTCATGCAGTGACTAAGTGGGAACCCAGAATAGGGAAAAGGAATGTTGTTGTTTTCTAGTGCATCTGGCAATGAAGCCATTAGCATTAGTGCTTTCCAATACTTTTGAACTGTAGTTTCTTCTGATCTTAATGCTTCACAGGTCTTCAAGTGGTCTTCGTTCACTTCTGCTGGATCGTTACACAGGACACATATTGGTGAAGCTGAGATACCTATTCTGTAGAGATGACTTGCTAAGCAGTCGTGATTTGTCAATAGTCGGAAGGCTGCAACCGCTGTTTTCCTTGGTCTCTGGGGGATTATACCTGGATTGGAAAGTAGTGTAATCTATTTTTTATCTTTGGCATTTGTTTTTATTTCTTGTTGGTATGAATGAGAAAAATGTTTAATGATCAAGCGCTTTATTGAGGAATATGAGAAATTGAATTTAGACTTTTGTTTTATTGTTGTGCCTTTCTTTGCAAGTGAGTCTGCAGCTTCATTCCCCATGACTCCACAGTGTGCTGGAATCCATTGGAGATGAACAGTCTTATAAACTTTTTGGAGTTGTATTAACATTTTGTAGCATTCTCTAATTTTTGTTGACTTCTTTGTAGTATGGGGAATGTAGGAAGGAAACATTGCCGTGGAGTGAGGTTTTTAATTGTCATCCAGGAAACTTGTGGTCCAGAATAGCGAAATATACACAAAAGTGGAAGCCAAGACAAAATTCAAAGTCCTACGGAGTTGGCGATGCAGTCGTAAGCCACCCTGCCGTCGCAGGAAGTCCTAGTCCAAACTGGGATATTCACGGGCTAATTTTAACTGTAGCGCTGAAGTATAAATGTGTACGTCCTATGTTCAAGCAAAGTGATAAGACGTTCAAATTAAATTTAAGTTATTTTGTTGTTTAGCGACGTTGTCAATTGCCAGGATTACATCAGCGTCACCGGTGTGCCGGAATTTTGTCCCGCAGGAGCTCTTTTACATGCCAGTAAATCTACTGACATGGAGCTGTCCTTTAAGCACATTTAAAAACCATCGGTCTAGGCCGGATTTGAATCCGCGACCTTGGGAACTGTGGGCCAGTATCTAACCAACTGAGCCATCCAGACCGGTGATAAGACGTTCAAGCTCCAGGATTCATACATTTTAGTTTATTCATTATCCGTACAGATGCTAGAAAATCTATACTGGGTCGCAGTGATGAGGTGTCCCTCTCTATTCCGATAGCTCATACCTCAATCGTACCTCAAACGAAGGATTATGAAGAGGTAAGTAATAAATAATGCACGTCTGTGTTGTTTTCTCGCACTTTATTTTACTTCTGACAGTCACGTGTTTATAAAATGCTCCTTGCCAAACAATCTGTGTAATATCGTTTTCAAACGTTCTCTATGTGTACAACGTTACATGGGACAGAAATAAATGAACAGACTCTCGATGTGTAAGATTGCCTTAATTTCCGCTCTGGTCCGCGGACGATTCACACTGGGATATCCGCGCGAGATCCTTTAGCTTCATTCTGTCATATTGAGTTTTCACTTTCCAATATGTACCCTTGTTATCAGTGAGAACTATCTAGGTTCGAATCCCACCAAATGTTTGCTTTTTCACAGATAAATCAATATGTATTACTTGCATTAGGTGAAACTCCTAACTGAAAAAGTTTATCTGGATTCAATGCCTCTTTATTCACACACACAAACACAGCTGTATTTTCTCGTAAAAGAAATGAATAGCAAAATAAAAATGATCTAAATGAAAAACCAAAGTAAAGTAACACATTATTGCAGATGGTGTGAAGGTGATTAATGTAGTTTTTTGTGTTTATACATCTTACAGTTTAAATTGTATTATATTTAATGTTATTTTTGCTCCAGAAAATGAATTATAAAGAAGTTTCAAACCCAGAAGTTTCAACTTTGTCTTGTCATCAGATAAGCTATTTTGGATCTTCTGCCTCTGGTTGTGTTAACCTATTTTAGTTTTCCTTGCACATTGAAAATTAACGTAGGTTGTCATTAAATTGTGTATAGAGAAGACAGTATTAGCAAATGATTGTGATGTTTCCCAAATCGTACTCAACTTTATATCTGCTGTTCTTCGTGTATGCGTGTGTGTGCGTGCGCGCGCATGCTCAGATTTTGAGAGTCTCCTAAAGATAATGCTGCTCACTTTATTGCCGAAAACTCGCCTATTACGAATCCAACGTATTCTAAAGGAATTGATTGCACCTCGGCAGGAGGAAGTAAATATTTACGTTTTATTACCATTAGAAACAGAATACGATCATGATATAAAGTTTGAACTACTGCACTTCTAATCGAGTGTAGATGGTAAAAGATGGCATACCGGTGCTCCTTAGTGTAGGATTAACGTGATCGACTGTCATATGCGCAACAGGGGATTGGTTCACTGCATGCCCACAGGGTTTACCGTTTCTATCCTACAGATGCGTCAGATTGCGTACAGGCGCAAATATTCAACTCGGTTATTCCACACATGTGCAATATATTACACGTAATTGACAATACCAATGTATTGAGTTAGACATATACGCTTGAAATAAAGGAGGAACACCAGTTATGGTTGCATATCTCTTCCCAGATTTTTTTTTTTTTTTTTTTTTTTTTTTTTTTTTTTTTTTTTTTTTTTTTTTTTTTTTTTAAATATCGGACGAATCGCTTCCCAGAGTCAGCATTGCTTGCATAAAAGGGACAGCGGGTGGTCCCAACGACTTCACCTAGGGAAGATCATGTTCTTAAACCAATACTTATTAACATAGGATAACTTTGCACTTACCCCCAATTGACTAACGTACTCGTAGAGTGTTTTTCGGGCATACGCCAACTCAACCGAACAGATTGCTAATCCTCTGCAACTTAGGCTATTATTATAAAAGTATTTTATTTTTCCATCGCCTCCGTAGCACAGTGGTGATGCGCCTGTCTCTAGCGCGAGGGACACGGGTTCCATCCCCGGTACCAGCAGAGGAATTTTTTCCCCGCTGGGAGAAATGCGGTGTGCTCAGCCTTGTAAGGCACCAGAGGGTTCAATTGAGGAGCTACTTGATGGAAAAGCAGCGAGAACCGGTCGCGAAGACCGCATTACAGGCCGGGTGGGCTCGCAGCGTCCCACCCTCTAGTGCTGCACCCCATTCATGACGTTTGTAGTGGGCAAAGGTGGGGAACGCAAGGGCCGGGTGGCAAGCCTTGGGCCTTCGTGTGTTGTTACGCTGGGGGTTTAGTTTTCTTTTCTTTTATTTTATTTTTCGTTTAGTGTCGTTAGGTCATTTCGTTGAGCGTACCATATTACGCACCCAGTAGAGTAATTACGCCTTATGTTCAACCAAGCCCGAGCCCGATTGTGTAAGTTTGTTTTAAACAAAATTATTTTGCTGTTATGAACATTACCATCATCATCATCATCATCATCATCATCATCATCATCATCATCATCATCATCATCATCATCATTAGTATCTGAAACGTGTCAGCAGAATAGTTACATCAAATTCCTAGCAAAGAAATGTTGCGATAATTGTACTTTTCTCCAAATTTCCACATCGGTGACCAAAAAATGACTAATTATTTTGTACCTCTTAATTTTCAAACTCGAGCCGAGCCCAAAAATTATTTTTCAAATTAGGCCCGAGGGCTTGGCCCGAGCCCACCCAGTCCTCTAGCACCTGGGAATGGCTATTGTGTCAGGGGCTCTTATGGTGTTTCCTCAGATTCAAACAACCTAATAGCGATCACTAAAAAGAACTAAAATTTTGGGAATTATATTGTATTTGTGAAAATAAATTCTGTTGAGCAAGCACTGCCTCGTCTGCACTAAACACTCGTAAATATTAACAAAATAAAGCAAGCAGTATCAATTCAATGAAGCTTGATTTAAAAATTGGTTTACATGTTAAGTCTCCGTATTTTGATCTTCCTCGCTTTGTTTACGTTCTTTGAGGGAGGCAAACTACGTAGACCTATCTTGCAGTTAAAATACATGTTAAAGGCGAGGTAAAGTCTAACAAAAGACCATAAGCGTTGAACTCTTATGATAGCTGCACTTTATTTAAAGAATTCAACGTTAGTCCCAGTACTGTGAAACAATCAACTGCAATGTTATTCAACAAAGAAAAAGAAAAGTACTCCCAGAGGCAGGGATTTAAACTACATGCCTTATGAATGCCAGCAAACGCTTTAATCATTCAGTTACTGAGAGGTTTTTAAGATTAGCGTTAACGTAGGTATATACCAATCTCGACATGCCATTTAGAGTCGAAGTACAAAGGAGGACAGGAATGTTTACGTGTGTGGGGTGCTCTGAAAGCAACTTCAAGAGTCGACTCATTACGTTATTGACTTGGTGTACATTATACATACTATATGCACGCCATAGAAATTTCCGTGGGCTTGTATCAGTAAACATATCAACCGAAATTTCACACACACTCATTTACCTACAGGCTGGCCCATATAAAGTTTTACAGGTGAATATCTCTTAAACGAATAGAGAAAACCAAATACATGGGTTCCAAATCGTACAGAAGCAAGGGGCTTTCCAAATTGTTCCAAATTGTGATATTTCATAGGGCCTCAACCTCAGAACTTTAAATGAAACTGTAGTATTTTTATTCTGCTTCTCCACAATAAACTATTATTAAAACATTTTTTTCCTAAAATGACTTGTTGATGTTTTCTATGAAGTACTTATAAATGAGTAGAAAATAGCATTAAACACATAACTCAATAATTACTCAGGTGATTACTTTAAATTACTATATAAAATTTTCAAAGTAGCCTGCATTAACATCTAAACATTTGACTTTTTTTTTTTTTAACGTTGCCTCTGTTAAGAACATACAGGGGCTAATATTGCGACAATTTTCACGCATTCGAAAGTTCATGTTATCTTTATTTGTAGGTGCTTTATACTTGACCTACTGATCCCAAGGTCGCGGGCTCATATCCGGCCCAGACCAATGGTTTTCAAGTGTACTTAAAAACGGCAACTCCATGCCAGCAGATTTACTGGCTTGTAAAAGAACTCCTGCGGGACGAAATTCCGGCACACCGACGACGCTGATGTGGTCCTGGTGATTGACAGTGTCGTTAAACAAGAAAATAATTAAAATTTATACTTGACCTTCTGTTTTATCCATCCCCATAAGAAGTAACCCAAGTGTGCTAAATCGGGTGAACAAGGAGACCAGATGATTGGTCCAGCACATGCAATCTACCCATTTCCAAATGTCTCATGTTGCAAAATGTGGTGGTGCACAATCCGCTGATCCACATTTCTCTTCTCACACTGACGGACACGTTTTCCAGTAAGGGAGGTAGTTCATGGTTGTGAAAATGGCAATATAATTCGCCTTCGAAGAAGTAAGAGCCGATGGGAAGGTTATCACACCAAACTCCCCGAGTTAACGAGGGAGATGTTTTCTATGAAAACATCATATAACAGCTCAACAATTCATTTTAGAAGAAAAAAAGACATGTTTTACTAAAAGTTGCCTAGTTTATTGTGCGGAACCAGAATATAGAAAAAAATTGCCATGGTTTCATTTAAAATTCTAGGTTGATCCCCGTGGATTCCATAAGGGGCCCCATGAAAAAAGTTTACAAATCACAATTGGGGAGCTCCGTTGCTCCTATAAGATTTGAAATACTTGGCTTGTCTTTCTCTGTCGTTTAAGAGATATTCGCCGGTAACACTTTATATGGGTCAGCCTGTATATAAAATAAAGCCAAGATTTGGTTGAATAGAGTCCTATGTACTGAAATTCCTACTTTCTACAAATGTCAAACAATTTAGCTAAACCCGTTACCTCACTTTTGTTCAAAATTATCAGAGCAGAAAATTAATTTGCAAGGTCTAATGTAATACCCTTCCAAGAAAATAATTTGCATAAAGTAAAATTCGAATCTCATGTGAAATGACACCCTCCTCCCCGTGATGAAAATTTGGGTAGTTAAAATTTTACATTTCGTGCATTGTTACTATAACATACTTGTTTGTAATTTAACATTAACTTTGTGTATTAATGAAACCTTACCTGTACAAAAATAGCAATGTAGATTGTGTAGTGAATTTTGTAAATTTCATTTAGGGATGAAATTATTAAAATCCTGACTTTTAAGATAAATTTGGTACCAACAAAAGGCTACTTACGGCCCTCCATCAAGTTTCAAACAAGCTGAGCTGAAAACCTTAAAGAAACTCCACAAAAATGTCATAATGGGAAGCATTTAAAGCAAAGTTTTAAAAGTTTATACACTATTAGCACACATACACTGTGTTCAGCTTATAAGTAGAATTAAAGAAATGTTTATAATTTCAAAATGATGCTGAAAGTGGATTAAGGTTGGTACCATTTGAAAGAGGAAGTCGAGAAGTTTTAATCCATTGGTGAAGTTAAGTTTACAAGACACGCATCATATCGTTCATTAATCAGCATGTGGATAATTTTCCACTAAGATGGGGCGACACCACACTTTGCCAGTATAGCATGGTTTATTGGACAAACACTTCCCTGGAAGATGGATCAGAAGAGGTTCACCGCAGATTACATAGCCTCCCACATCACCAGACCTGACACCATTTGATTATTTCTTGTGGGGATATGTTAAGGATCAATTCTACAAGGTCTACAGGACACCAGGACGTGATTTGGCAGACTAATGACAAGGAATGTATGCTTCTGTCAACAATGTAACGTCACAGATGGGTCGAGGTTGAATACCAGTTGGACATTTCCCATGCCACTATTGGAAGCTATGTTGATGTTTATGGACCATAAGGTAAAGAAATCCTACTTTTCACTCTTTGTAGCTAGTGGTTTCATCTTTGAATTCGCATTAACTAAGAAGTTATACCTATTTCTATTGTTATACATGTAAGCGGAACACCCTGTATGAGCATGTGCATTTAAATGTCGAGTTTTGGATTTCCAGAAGCAAGAAAAGGAAAACTGTAATTAGAACTTGACTTTACAATGAGGACTTTTCTGATGAACATTTGCCAAAAATTAAAAGAAAACATATTTTTTCTTCAAAATGTTTCATTTCTTTAGAAATAAGTGTTCTTAAATATTTCAGAATGTTAAAATCGGTATAGTCAAATGTGCTCAAGACACTTAGTGGATCTCTTACCTTATTATGCTTAGTTATCGTGTTCAAAGAATATCAGCCCAAAAATGTAAACTTTGCTACGATTGTACAATTGCACATATTAATTATATAACTCAATAAGAAAGTTAGGAACTCCTTGATTGCAAAACGTAGAAGTTGCAAAGTTCAATCCCTCAAATAATGAGCATTGTAAAACCAGGCCAAGCATTTAGAACATCTTGTCAGCTTCAGCACATTTTCCTTGGCATTGCTACTTGGAACATAAGAGGTAAGGCGCTTTTGTGCCACCTGTAGTTTGTATGGGTGGAACTCAAAATTCTTTTAAAGCTACTTCCGCTGATTCCCAGCATGCGTGACTGTTGGCGGGTTTAGCGACGTGGCTTACGTTCTAATGATTCTCTTACCCACTGAATATTCTCACCCAAGGAATATTGAAATGTCTTGTAAATTTACTCTTCGCTTCTCTAGTCCTAGGCAGCTCTGTTGGTAAATGGTTCTTCTGCTTACATGGCTTGGAAAGCTAAAATGTGCAAGAAGGCAGTGTATTCCAGCATATGAAGAATCCAGGATTGTTGTGCTCCACAGTTACATTTTACCATGACAAATATGATCATAATATTCGCAATGCACTAAACGTCTGATCGGAAATAAATTGTAACAGGAAGAACGTATTGTTTTAAAATTCAGAATGTGTTTCTGTAGTAGTTCATAAGATCTTCCTCCTCTGCTCTGTACTCCAAGACTAAATATCCAGGTGTTTCTTAGAAAACCTTCAGCAGGTGGTAGCTGCACTTTTCCTGTAGACCTGTAAGGACATTGAGTAGAAACGGAAGCGTATTTCAGTACTTTAAATAACTCTAGAGGTATTGTGCCTCCTACTCCGAGAGAATTGGATGAGGCGAAAGACTAAAATGGGCGCTCGGATCTGATGGTGGTAGTTCCAGCACAGCGGGGTTCCTAACGTTTCCATATTGGACATCTCCTGTCGGTTCCCCCCCAGCCGTACCGAAAGGTTCGATTAGGAAAGAAACAGTTCTCTCTTCGAAGTACATCCGTTGTACAACACAAGGTGTTATACACCACCGTCCACCCTAAACTAACCTAACCCTACTACCCAGAAAAATGAAACAAAGCAAAATGAGGTGAAATGAGAGATAGAAACGTTCATGGTAGTATCATATTCCACATCGAAGTTTGCCTACCGGCCTGGCAAAACCACGAAAATAGTGACGGTCAATGTGACCATTAGGAAGGAAACCGAACCCCAGGCTTTACGTATACGAGGCTCAGACGTTACCGGTCCTGTAAATCCATAAAGTGCTCACAAATATTTGTAAACATGGCGATTCGCCCAGAGCATTGAAATGTTGCTGCATGAGTACAAACGACAATAGCATTATTTTTGTTTTATTGAAGTTGTACTTTCACGGAAATGGTTTTGGTGAGCGGCATTAGGAGGGCTTAAGGAGCTCACACAGCTTAACATTTTAAAATCATTTGTAATGAATAATATTATTATTTGTGAACATTTTTGTGAAGACATTGTTTCAGCATCTACATTTTGAAATTATAACATTCATTTTCTGAAATTGTTGCTTTTCTTGTTTAAGCTTATACACGATGTGCATCTACAACAAGCCAATAGGGGTCATAGAAGGCTTGTCAGGTAATCTATATATACCGTTTCATAATGCGCGTAAACTATTCAACATACAACGAACAACATGGACTTCACCCAGTTAGGAACAGTAATCGCTAGTTGCGCATAGCTTGAAGCCAGAGTCGGGAGCACGCACGAAGGCGGCTCAGGAAACCATTCCGCAGAGAAACACATAGGCGGAAATAGAGCTGTCTCTTTCTTTCATTCTCATTGCATGCGCTGGCAGGTCAAGTGACTCAAAGGAAAGCTACTGCGCAACCTGCCTTAGTGTGTGTTCTCAACGCTAAGAATAGGTTTTATCTCAACCATGTTTTATGTGTGTTCAGTTTATAGTGCCTTAAATCCTCTAAGAACCAGTGATGGCAACACAGTAATTGGGATTAGTTCACTGCAACTTTGTTTATGCGAAGGCGTTTAAAAGTGACCTTAGAGATACCGAATGTGCTTGGAGTATATCATAGATTTTAGCTTCTCCATCGTTCTCTCTTTCCATTTTCCCCTTCCAAAGCGCTTACGGTTAAACTTCTAAAGCATTTTTCTACCCAGAATCTTCCTTCCACTCACCCTTCCAGTTGATTTCTTAGTAAGCAGTTTTTTGTCATCAAATATTCCAGTCAATGTCTCTCTCTGTCTCTCTTACTGATAGATTAATATATTGTGCTAGGCACCCATTGCTTATTTTATCCATTTCACTCTCTCCATTCTTCTCCACATACAAACCATTCCAATCCTTTCCTTTTATCATTTCGTCTTTACGTGTGCACGTTATATAACTACATTCTAAATGAAGCATGCTATTATCATTAATCGCTTCTAAAACAAATATTGTGAACTCTGCTAGCGAGATAGATGGTAACTGTGAGACTCGTATTCAATAGATTCCGGGTTCGACTGCCGTCGGTCTGGCCAGGCTGATCATTATAAGTAAGAGCTACATATCTAAAGAGCTGTAAAACATCTTTGGCAGCGTCTGGAGTACAGAGTAACATTCAACTTCAGATAAATTGCCGGCCATGCCCTATGACGTCTCCTAATACATGAATACCGTTGGATGCTGTTAGCTGAATGTTTTCTGTGAAAAACATCTTAACGCTTCTTTATGCTAGCAAGTGCATCTTTGTGATGCCACATTCAGCGTCATTGGGCACTATCGTGCTATTCTTTAGGGACATTTCGAACTATACACACAAATACGAATTATTGATATATAATTGGGTTATTTCTTGGTTTCCGCATGTCGGTAGGTGATTGCTGGGATGGTTCTCCTACCATAAATTTCCTGTCCATCATTTCCTTTCATCTTTTCCAACTCGTGTGATTCGGAGTTATGGGATCAGGCGACGGCGATTGGTGAGTTGCAGTAGGATGGTGGAATTCACGCTATGGAAAAAGTTTATTCCTGGCACTTGGTGGTACTGCTGGGTCCCTTTACATCCTGGGAGTGCATCGACTATACCACCAGGGGGTGTCGTGGCTGTGGTTGGGCGGCATGGGATGCGTTGGTACTGGAAACATTAGACTCCGTCCATGTGGCCGCCCTTCGTCATCCGAATCTGGTCGCCCTCCGAGTCTCTCCCCTCATCGCTACCTCGCACGCCAGAAGCAAAAAAGGCTGGGAACCTATGTGGGGTGCTCTGCTTGGGTTGAGAAGGCCGCTACTTACCTTTGCTCTTTACGCCCTTGTGGAATACGGCTCTTCGTATTAAATTTTAATTAGCCATAAGGCTATTTTTATTTAAAGGCTAATTTTATTTATTTGTCCTACCTAAAAGGTTATTTGAACCTAGGTAAAGTTCTTGATAATCTTCCTATTTTTACCATCAAAAGATGACATTGAGTATGGATTTTGGTATTTGTCCCTCTTTTTGTATTGGATTTACGTTGCTCTAGCAGACATTTTCACAAGGCATCAAAGTATTTATTTTCAGGAACATCTATCTACCGAATTTGTTGCTCCAGTGTCTATTTTCCCTAACAGAGCGGCACAGAGAATAAGGCTCGTTTCACACTGGGACAATGGTGGCGGTCGCCAGTGATGGTCACTGATAGAAATACATTCGTTTGAATTGGAGCATTCACTCCGGGATATTGCACTGCCTCACCGAGCCAATGTGACGCACCAGTAGGCTGCGAATTTTGCAAACAGTTTGCTTCAGGTTGTCTACACACAAAGCATTAGATCCGCTGCACAAAATGTAAACAGTTGTGGCTTTGAGTCACAGAGATTGAAGGAGATACGCTACAAGTGTACAGTCGGGTGAATAAACTACTGCATGACAATGCTACCGACTGTAGAGCATATACTGCCTATGTTTACATATTTCCTATTATCGTATGCAATGTATACAGTGGAAACAATGTATACCACACGGACCTTGTGTTACTCTATTTTTAGTATAATAAGAATACAATTTTGGTACAATATAAACACAATTATCGTTTTAATATACAATGTATGTATACATTTTAATATACATGCTCTGCATTTTCAACATTGTAGCTCGTATCTTTAGTGATGCAATCCATTAGATGTACACTTTTATTGTAAGTTGCTCCTGTCTCCTATTGGAGTGAATCACCATACACATCTTGAAGTTACTGAAGGTGAGTCTCTTACGATTTGCAGTAAGGCATTCCTAATATCGTGAAAAATTGCACTTTACGTCGCAAATGGGATTATCAGCCATAGAAACTCTTATATAACAAAGTACCTTTCCATATGCATCTTTTGAGTACCCCTTCCGTACTGTTGCTGCATTTGGTATGGTTTTTTTGTGTACTTTTCCATGACACTTTTAAAACATGGATTGTGTTAACTTGTTAAATGGGATATTAGCCTGCATCATCATGTGGTATAAATATGCAAAAAGGTCATATTGTGTGTTTCCATATGAGGTAGAGGGCATAATTTCACCCGGTTCATTTGAACCCACCAAATGCATCTGTTGGCAATGTCATTTACTACGACAATGTTGTGCATTATTAAAGCGTTTGTACCCGTCTATTTCTGAATGACTGAGTATGCATTCTATTATATCACCATTAATAGTAAAACACTGTGAATCGAATTCTTTAATATGTTCCTGTATTTTCTCTTTGTGTGATTTAGGCATATTGTATTTCTGCATAAAAACACGCACCTGTTACTGTGGCCAGAGAAAGGGACACGGAATCGGCACTTGAAGACAGCAGGACAGGGTACAATGTATATGCGCACAGACTGTACAGGGGGTGGAGCTGGGGTGGAAGCTCCGACGGCACTGCCTAAGGTCCAGTTGCAGCGCAACCTTAATTTCCGCTCCTTGTGGCATTAGCACTTAAGAAATCCTCAGCCTATGCAGCAGTGTCTTACCCTCGACACATGTGACATGTTCAGAGCAGTCACTGCAGGACATGCATTAGTTTGGGACACATATCACAGACATAGCGTTGCAGATTTGTCAACAGACAGGCGTTCATTTCTAAGCATAATGTTACAGCGAAATATTCATTATGCATTATATTGTACACATTGTAGGCATGAGTTTAGATTTAACACAGAAGATTTTTGAAAGTGAGACCGCCTCCGTAGCGCAGTTGGTAACGCAGATCTCCTCTGGCGCGGAGGACCCGGGTTCGATTCCCGGTACCAGCATGGGGATATTTCCCCCGCTGGGAGGTCTGGCACGGGGTGCACTCAGTCTCGTAAGTCCCGTGGGGGACCAATTGAGGAGCTACTTGATGGAGAAGTAGCGGCCCCAGGTCGCGAAGGCTGCATAACTGGCCGGGAGAGTTCGGGTCGCTGACCACGTTCCACCCTCCAGTACTTCACACCATCAATGACGCCTACAGTGGGCAGAGGCGGGGAACGCAGCGGCTGGGCGGCTTCATTGACTGTTGCGCTAGGGGTATTAATAATGAATTTTATATGTGAATTACAAAGTCGTCCTGCTATTTGGGATATAATTTCACTATCTAATCAGATGGCAATCCCTGCAGTGCCAGACACCAGTGACCCAGGAGTGTTCACCCAATCACCAGTGACCGTCATTGGCGACCGTCCAATCAGTTGGCAATACTTGCAGTGCCAGACACCAGTAATCCAGGAGTGTTCACCAAATCACCAGTGACCGTCATTGGTGACCGTCTAATCAGTTGGCAATACTTGCAGTGCCAGACACCAGTAATCCAGGAGTGTTCACCCTATCACCAGTGACCGTCATTGGTGACCGTCTAATCAGTTGGCAATACTTGCAGTGCCAGACACCAGTGATCCAGGAGTGTTCACCAAATCACCAGTGACCGTCATTGGCGACCGTCTAATGAGTTGGCAATCCCTGCAGTGCCAGACACCAGTGATCCAGGAGTGTTCACCCAATAACCAGTGACCGTCATTGGCGACCGTCTAATCAGTTGGCAATACTTGCAGTGCCAGACACCAGTAATCCAGGAGTGTTCACCAAATCACCAGTGACCGTCATTGGTGACCGTCTAATCAGTTGGCAATACTTGCAGTGCCAGACACCAGTGATCCAGGAGTGTTCACCCTATCACCAGTGACCGTCATTGGTGACCGTCTAATCAGTTGGCAATACTTGCAGTGCCAGACACCAGTAATCCAGGAGTGTTCACCAAATCACCAGTGACCGTCATTGGTGACCGTCTAATCAGTTGGCAATACTTGCAGTGCCAGACACCAGTGATCCAGGAGTGTTCACCAAATCACCAGTGACCGTCATTGGTGACCGTCTAATCAGTTGGCAATACTTGCAGTGCCAGACACCAGTAATCCAGGAGTGTTCACCAAATCACCAGTGACCGTCATTGGTGACCGTCTAATCAGTTGGCAATACTTGCAGTGCCAGACACCAGTAATCCAGGAGTGTTCACCCTATCACCAGTGACCGTCATTGGTGACCGTCTAATCAGTTGGCAATACTTGCAGTGCCAGACACCAGTGATCCAGGAGTGTTCACCAAATCACCAGTGACCGTCATTGGCGACCGTCTAATGAGTTGGCAATCCCTGCAGTGCCAGACACCAGTGATCCAGGAGTGTTCACCCAATCACCAGTGACCGTCATTGGCGACCGTCTAATCAGTTGGCAATCCCTGCAGTGCCAGACACCAGTAATCCAGGAGTGTTCACCAAATCACCAGTGAACGTCACCAGTGTTCCAGCGTACAACGAGCCTAAAGGAAAGCTGTTACGGTACATTTCGTTTAAATTGTGAAGATATGGGGAAACGTGGATAATTATAAAGTGTGTATTTGTATCGCTACGCTAGCATCAGTTTGTCGTGTTTGCTCTCTTGGAGGTTGGCCCGTAATGTGTCTAGTTTCGCTCCTAAAAAGAGAGAACATGAAAGGTCGAGAGGAAAGAGGAGGTAGTTTGGAATCTTTAAGACGGATCTTTTCGTGACTAGTCTGCTACATGACTGGATGTTTTGTTGTTTTGTTTCTGTGACGTACATGCGTGGTGTAATATCATATTGAACCCAACTACTGTCCGACGCTGCTGCAGATCCCTTCAAAGCTCGCATATTGTATAGCTATAGCTTGTTTCAAAATATACCTCTATACCTTTATCACATCTAAATGGATGTTCATGATGAAGTGTACGGAGGATTCGGTTCCACTTGAAAGAATAAAATAATTGTAATGCGTTACATTCACATTACTTTCTCTACTCACTCTTTATAAACTCTTCTTCTTCTTCTTCTTCTTCTTCTTCTTCTTCTCTACCAAGCATTAGACCTTACCTGAGGTTTGTTGTGTGCTCTAAATTTTTAACTCATTGATTTATCCATCGTTTTCTAGGTCTTCCGACGTTTCCTTTTCCTTTGGCTATACAATATAGTATTTTCTTCCGGTAACGTTCCTTATTCATTCTTTCTACGTATTCTAGCCTTTGTCTGTTATGATCTATTTCTTCATTTACGTTAAAGATTCTTAATTGATTTCTTCTGTCGGATTCTTTATTCTGTGTCTTCTAGTGACTGCTAAACTTGTTCTTAGAAGCCTTGTTTCCACTGCCTGTCATCTACCTTTATCTCTATTTGTCATTGTGGAAGTGTCGCTACTGTATAGAGCTACTGGGACTGTCATGGTTTTATACAATCTTATCGAAACTTTTCATACTTTATTTTTTTAAAGTTCTTTCAATTTTTCCACATATTTTTTTTAGAAACTTTCAATTTTAGCTCCAGTAACTGCTTCGTTAGTGCACGATACTGAAGATCCTAAAAATTTAAGTGTGCTTACTTGTTCAATTATGTTATTGTCTAATACAAGTTTGCATCCTAAAAAATGGATTCCCTGGAATGCCATGGATTTATTTTTATTTTTTAAAATGTCAAAATTATAATTAAGAATTATTTTATGTCAAACAATGCTCTTTGTAGCGTGCCTTCATTATCAGAAATTATTACTTGGTCACCTGTATACAGGAATGTCATAAAATGTTTCTTGCTACAGTAGTTATATTTAAAACATTAGGCGCTGTTTGCATTTACGGATTGTGTTGTATAAGTACTAATTAAATAAAGTGGGTACTATATCACTCATGGCGAAGAGGGGTGACAGCAGTGCAATCGAGTATTTACCCTCTCCACTTACCGACACAATTTGAAGCACTGACCGGTTCTCTGAGGTAGACAGACAATAGCGGGAGGCGTGACCTGGTAGCTAACCGCTGTGAGGCAGTGGACGAGGTTAAAACTACGAAGTAGGGAAAGTGACACAATGTGTCGGTTCTTCCCAGTTATGTACTATACCTTTGTCTTACTCCGCTATTACTAGCTTACAATTCCATTTTTTGTTTTGTTTAATACATACCTTTTTAGCTTTATATATTTCTTTAAACATCTCAACAATATGATTTGGTGCATCTCTGTTAGCCATTACCTATTCTTATACCAGTTTATTCTTCTATGCAGTTCTTGTTAAAGCAGATAACATTTCATTGCATACTTACACATTGCGTTGTAGATATAAAAAATAAAGGACCTACATATGCTAAAGCTATAGCCAAAACGTTTCAAAGCTGTTTGCTATGTGATAGCTTTAAAACTTCGTTCTCTTTGGGTGAACTTGGAAGAAAGAAGAAAAACGAGGAGAAGAAAAAAGCGGATAGCGATTTGCAGTTCACAAAGGTATGAAAGTATCTGAAAGTTTAAACCACTAATACAGAATATCTCAGAAATGGTTATTTGCACAAAGATTTTTACGTGAAATGTAGATTTTAACCAGGTCTACATTTTTGTATTGTGAGATATTGTTTACATTTACGGTTTAACAGTTATACAAAAGTCGTTCATAATAAAGAGAACCTTACAGGCTATTCCCGGAAAATTCAAGGTTTTATTTGACATGTAAATAACTAAACATAGGTATGCCTTTTTAATCAAAATCATCATCATCATCATCATCATCACTGGCACGACAGCCCTTTATGGGCCTTGGCCTTCTGAAGACGTTTTCCCCATTTTTCCTGTTTAGTGCTGAATATCAAAATGGTTAGCCAGTTTTTAAACATCAAAAATAACGAAAACTTCCATGCAATGAATAGTTTGGGTTAGGTTCTTCAAAACCTTCATGTCGCATTCTCGCAAGATCCTAAACTCTTAGTTTTAAACATATCTAGTTGTTTACACACACACACACACACACACACACACACACACACACACACACACACACACACACACACACACACACACACACACTTGCTAAAATAGTTTACACTGAAACCTAGGCATGGAATTTTTGGGTTGGACACAATCCCTCCTCTACTTATTGTAAATATGGTAAGTAAAAATTTCGTTAATCAAAGCAACGAAGAGCATTTTTTTAGCTTGTAGGAATAACAATGTTACATTTAATTTTTCTGAAATTTTTAAACATTTTTCACTTAATTCATTATTTTTACGAAAATACGTAGAGCGTTC
This sequence comes from Tenodera sinensis, assembly GCA_030765045.1. NCBI lineage: Eukaryota > Metazoa > Arthropoda > Insecta > Mantodea > Mantidae > Tenodera > Tenodera sinensis. The sequence goes on from CM060962.1 coordinate 38,123,935, forward strand.
AACTTTTATGTACGTGAAGCTTACAGTACTATAGGCCATTCAACTGCCTGAAACGAATTAATAGATATGGTTATACATGATCGGATGTGGTTTGTGTCAGTTTGATGCGCATCGACTTAATCACATAAAAATTTAAATGGTCACTATGGTTTTAAACGAAATAAACAAGTGGCATGTAAGTTTGTCAGTGAAAGTAGCTACTTGACAAAGAATTATTACTTACAAGAAATAACTCAACTCGCTCGAAACTGGAATTTCATGCATGTTGCAACGCCAACTAGGCGAAATGGTGTACTTCTCAAAAACTGAAACGCTTTTCGAGCAATAAAATTTGAGCGATCGGCGTTGTTCTTAGCGTGTGGAAAGAAACCAACAGGCAACATCAGAGAGACCAAAAGGCTAGCGCAGCGATGTCCAACCTTGTCCCTTTGGAGACACGTAATTAGCTGCTATTCCCCACATCCTTTTTCAGTCGGAGGGTGAATCAGCTCAGAACCTGTCAGTCAGTATTCAGTGACGGACACAAACAGGCGATTCCATGGCAGTTTCTAAGTCATAGCTTGAATTTTCTGGCAATGTCCTCAGAAGTTTACATTCTGGATGATTTTTGCATAAATGGTAAACAGTAAGAGGCAGACAAAAGCATGATAAATAAAAACTGTGGATCTCGTTAAAACACAATTTGTCAAATATTTCTTTTTTCTTTTGAGTGAACCATTTTCGAAATATTCTTTCCTGTTTCTTTCAATTTGCTAATACTTTTTTTTTCGAATAGGAATATGTTATTCATTATTTCATTCCTTGGTCTTGGAAAGAGAACGGAATTTCAAAGGCATCGCATAGCAACTAGCTCTTAAAATATTTCACTATCGCTTAAAGACTGTTGTATTCTCATATTCCCCTTGCACCTACAAGAAAATTAGCAATTAAATAATTTCTCAAATTGCTTATGCCGATTAAAATGTAGTATTTGAGAAATAAGTATTTGCAAGAATAGTAAGAATTAGTATATATTTAACAAAGAATATACCTCTACATATATTTGCGAATAGTGTTTCTCCAAATTTAACTATATTAATAGTCTGTATCGCAATAGGTTAGGCGACGATCGCTTGTTGGATCTTCTAAGACTATACACTTCGACTTTGTCACCAAATAGTATTGATATGTTTATTCTGTGTATTGATATTCTTAAACGTAAGTAGTACCAAAGAAGTCATTAATAAACAGATGTTAATCGCATAAGACTTGAAAGTGGTTTCTTAAATCAAAAGTAACGTACGTATAGCCAAACTGCCACTGCAACCAATTGCGTGTTAAAAAATCTGATGTGTTGCACATCTCTACTTTTGTACTAACCATTCTTACAAACTCTTATTCCTATATCTTCTTCGTGTTAGTTAAAATAAACATTTGTACAAATTATCTTATTGCTTATTTCCTTGTAGGTGCAAGGGGAATATTGGAATACAGTAGGCTTTGTGCGATAGTCAAATCTTTTAAAGCTTTGAGATTCCGTTCTCTTTGCACACGTAACATATAAAAAAATCTGATGTGTTGCACTCACATGACTTTCTCTACTTTTGTATTAACCATTCTTACAAACTCTTAAACCTATATCTTCTTTCTTGATAGTTGAGATACCCATTTGTACATATTAACTTATTGCTTATTTCCTTGTAGGTGCAAGGGGAATGTTAGAATACAGTAGGCTTTGTGCGATAGTCAAATGTTTGAGATTCTGTTGTCTTTGCACACTTAACGTATAAAAAAATGAACAACGATCATCTACTTCACGAAAGTTCTAAGTTTTCCGAAACTCACACACATAACAAGGAATATCTCCGAAATGGTTTACCCTACAAGAAAATTTATTGGACCATAAATTGTGTATTTTAGCAAGATCTACATTTTTGGTGTAGTAGTATAATTTGGTCTATCTCTAACGGTTTACCAGTTATGCAAAAGTCGTCCAGAGTAAATACGACTATAGGGGCTATAGCCAGAAAATTCAAGATATACATCTCATTTGTCATCAAAATATCTCAACCATATGACATTTTAATTAAAATCGTTAGAGCCATTTTCAAGAAAATCAAAATTTTCGAAAAATTTTCCATGTAAAGGGTAGTGTTGGGTGGGGCTATTTTCTTCAAAATCTTCGTGTCGCATCCTTGAAAGACATTGAACTTAAATACCAACTTTGGTTTTTAACCGACTTTTCGTTTTTGAGTTATGCTGTCCACAGACTGACAGACTGACAGACTGATAGACTGACACACAGACACACACACGGACCTTTTTCTAAAAATGCTTTTTTTGGATTCAGAGGGCCTCAAAACATGTATTTCCGGTGAAATCTCGACATCGAATTTTTGGGTGGAATGCAATACTTCCCCTGCTTACCAGTAGAGAAAGTAAAAAGTAGCACAGTCCGCATAAAGTGGATGGAGGTAAATCCAACCTCCCCTCATTCGTAAACATTGGGCATCCCTGGGGTAGCGCTTTGGTGAATGCTTTAATGCGCCGAACACAAAACCGAACGCTCCACTAAACATCACTTTGGGTCAAAACTATTTCAGTCGTTGCAGGTCAAAAGAAATTCCTGCTTCGATCCTTATCAGAATACAAACTTGCGCTGTCGCAGAAAGTAATTTATCAGTGTCTTATCGCTAATGGTGTCACACAGGACTGGCACTTCCGAAACATGCGGTTTCAAAATAATGTAGCATACTGTAAGTGTAATGAATTACTGTATCAATTTACTCCTGTAGTTGGGTTGCCCCACTCTCCCCTAAGAGACACGGCGACTGAAATGTCCAAGTTCTGTAACATGTAAGCTACTGACTTAATATTTTGTGCAAGCTGCGTAGTAAGTGTCACATTTATATGATTGTTACTATTAATTATTTTATCAATCAACAATATGACATATTGGCCATTTTCAAAACACACCTGGCGCCATTATTTAGTAGGTTTATAATGTTACGTACTTCTTATTTCTTACTATTATGAGTACAAAATCAGTTATTACTTTTGTAGCAACAGTACTATTTGCTAAGATAAAAAATTATTTCTATTTGCAGATCTTAACCAAATATCTGAACATTTTATGTTATTATTATTATTATTATTATTATTATTATTATTATTATTATTATTATTATTATTATTATTATTATTATTATTATTATTATTATTATTATTATTATTATTATTATTATTATTATTATTATTATTATTATTATTATTATTATTATTATTATTATTATTATTATTATTATTATTATTATTATTATTATTATTATTATTATTATTATTATTATTATTATTATTATTATTATTATTATTATTATTATTATTATTATTATTATTATTATTATTATTATTATTATTATTATTATTATTATTATTATTATTATTATTATTATTATTATTATTATTATTATTATTATTATTATTATTATTATTATTATTATTATTATTATTATTATTATTATTATTATTATTATTATTATTATTATTATTATTATTATTATTATTATTATTATTATTATTATTATTATTATCATTATTATCATTATTATCATTATTATCATTATTATCATTATTATCATTATTATCATTATTATCATTATTATCATTATTATCATCATTATCATCATTATCATCATTATCATCATTATCATCATTATCATCATTATCATCATTATCATCATTATTATCATTATCATCATTATTATCATTATTATCATTATTATCATTATTATCATTATTATCATTATTATCATTATTATCATTATTATCATTATTATCATTATTATCATTATTATCATTATTATCATTATTATCATTATTATCATTATTATCATTATTATCATTATTATCATTATTATTGTTATTATTGTTATTATTGTTATTATTATTATTATTATTATTATTATTATTATTATTATTATTATTATTATTATTATTATTATTATTATTATTATTATTATTATTATTATTATTATTATTATTATTATTATTATTATTATTATTATTATTATTATTATTATTATTATTATTATTATTATTATTATTATTATTATTATTATTATTATTATTATTATTATTATTATTATTATTATTATTATTATTATTATTATTATGCTTTATATTTTTCGTATTAATTTTTGAATTTTAATAAATAAAATGGTTAAAACCGTGAAGTTTTGCATACTAATCCAGATTCTAACCTAAAGATTAATGAAATCCTTAGAGAGCGAGTTTAAGAAAAGAAATGAGGCTTCACCAGAAGAAGCAGAAACTTTCTAATGCAGCCAATATTGTTGTTCATTTGATGTAATGCATGGTTATGATCCAAACTTCTCTGATAGTATCTGACACATAGGTACAAGAATTTTTCACACCCCAAATTACAAAGTACTAAATATTAATCTCTCATATGCATAACAATAGAACTGGGGCTTGTCTGTGTGAGTCATCGTGCTTGTGATATGTCATGCTGTGTGTTAACAATCACACATGCCACAGATTACTTGCTCCTCTATTGAAAGACTGTTTATTCATTCCTGCGTTGAAGAAAACAGAAGTAATAGATACACAGATCTACATGTAGCAGTTGTTTCGGACGCCATCACATGCCAGGGTAGCCAACTTGTTTTTATTTGTTTCGAGAGCGACATTTCTCTGGAAGAAGTTAATCAAACTGGAACAGTTTAGATACGGATCAGGTGTTAACTCACCGAAACGGTTTAACAGCCTATTAGTATCGAATTGACAACGCTTACAAATTTATGCAGACTCTTGCAGGACGGCATTTTATAGGCACAAGTTGGTGAAAGAGTTGGTTCATGCCATTCCTTATATAACAGCAACTGGCAACTGTTTTCAATGGAAAGAGGAATGCCATGTCCTGCACTGCCCAGCCTGTAACAACTGTTGCAAGCAGAAATAAGATTATTTGCTATTTACAGACAAACGTGTTACTGTCATAGAACAGGGAATTAGAAGACAGAAGAAAAGTGAACAGTGGTTGTACTGGATGTCCGTGAACACCAAATAAAGTCAAGATGATTCATTCCAAGGCAGTTATACAGGCGGGATATTATTTGTCAAGAAAGTATACTCGGAGAGGTTTTATAAGCGACTCGCAAAGAATTTCCTTGTTGTTGACAGATGACCTTCATGAAAGTCGCATAAGTTACCTGGTTACTAATTTGTAACTTCTTCATGCTCAAGAACGTTGTCGCATTATCTTTGTTGGAAACAGTAAGTTCTGGACTCTGAATGTGCAACGAATTTTCAGTCGGATGATCACAGCGATATACAAAATGTTTTTTTTTTTTTTTTATTTTGCAACTGTTTCATAGCAATAAATGGAAGCCACCAATGCTACAAGGTCCTGGTAACTCCAACATTTGTTTCTGGATGCATAAACGTTTAAAAATTGCTACTTTATTCGTTGTTCCAAAATGTTATATTTGCAAATCTAAGTATTTAAACTCTGTAAGCTCTTAGCTTCCATGAACTTCTATCATTCAGTTTTTCTCGTATTGCAGTGGAGGCGCCAGGGGATCCACCATAGAGGAGATGGATGCAGTACAAAATATGGGACCTACATTAGTGGAGATGAACCTTACCTAGAATATTACTTTTCTCAGAGACACGCTTCACCCAATGTGTTCATGCTACTCAAAGAAGTAACCATGTATTTCGATATTATCTTCAGCCTTTGTAGCGCCGGGAACTTTGAATTAAGTTAATGTATGTTGGTGTATATGCATTCGCACCTTGGTGTATTACAGTGCGAATTTGATGAATATCTTGTGGTTGTCAATAATCACTAATGTAGTGTTGTGCTGCTTAGTTTAATTGACTGTACCTACTAAAATTATACTATACAAGAAAATTAAAAACGTTACGTCAGTTGAAATTTAATCCGCCAGTTATAGTTGGAAGAGTCATATTGGTCTATGGTAGCCTAACCATCTATAGCATTTAGCTGCTGCTTTTTCACTGCCATATCATCAAGATAGCTGATTCGATCGTCTCCAATTTTATTTCATGGCAAACTTTTTCATCCCTCATAGGTATACTTCACATGCACACTTACTGTAGGAATGGCTACAACCATTGCTGCAGTTTTAAATAATTCAGAAATGCTATGAACTAAGCTTCTCAAGAAACTTAGTAAACCACAAGGGCACTTTTCTTGTTTCTTGCAACTTTTCAATTGCAAATTCGAAAATGACTACGAGGTGTGTTATTTGGATATAATTAAATACATAACAAAGAATTACTCTGGTAAAACTACTAAAACATCAATCATTATCTTTAATTATTGTAAGCAATTAGTTTGTCATAAATATTTAAATGATACGCGCCTACTTATTCACTTGATCAATTAGTCTTTATCCATAAGGTATGAGGTTAACACGGGCTCCAGCCCAATAAGTCTACCCCGCTGGTGGTGCTCCTGCCCCTTATTCAGTTGTCATACTTGTATGTTCCCTCTATGGACTATTTCTGTAGCAGCACACAAACGAATGCAGGTGGTGTTGTCTATGAATTCGCATTAGAAATATTTGTGTGTGTGTAGGTTTTTCCCCTCCAAAGTTAAGAGTCTATATCATAGAACTTTACAACACGCCATAAGAAGACAGCTGAATTTGTTGGCATGATGACTAGTGTGAGATATATACACCGGATATGAACCTAATGCAAATGTAAGTACACTCAAGTTGAGGATTTGTGGTAGCTAAGTTGAATCAGATTTGAAAACCTCAGTGCCACGCCCGGGACTCACACTACGTAACTTCGGCTCACTATTCCTATCGCTTGAACCACCATGGCGTGAAACCATGCGCGCATTGAAACTTCTCATCTGGTTCAAGTATACCATTAAACCTTCAAGCAGATCTCAAATATTAGAGATAATATTCCTCGTAGTGTTGTAAGTCATTTTAGATATGCAGATTTTATAATGAACCACTCTTAAGATAACTCTGTTTTGATAAAATCTTTGGAACCTTCTTTGGAAGATGATGATATGGTTTTCACTTCAGCCTTTTGTCCCACACAACATGGACCATTCAGAGGACCATGCGTATAAGTAGGAAAGGAGAATTAGTTGTGAATAATCCACTGCCAAGGCCAGGAGACGAAACTAGGAGCTTTAGGGTTCTGAATTATGTTACTCCCTACAGGTAGCACGTCGCGTAATCTATTTTCTAAATTGATTTCAGCCCGCTAATTAGTGTGATGATAGTCACTTGTTAAGCAGCTGCATCGCTGGGAAAACAGCCGTCGTATATGCCAGTGTTGTGCAAAAGAACACTTTACTAGAGCATATAAAAGAGTATGCAATATTCTCATGCTAAAATAACCTTACAACTGCATTGGTATTTCAGCAGCTGTTCAGTGCATACAGGATCACGTGTTACCCAGATGTAAGTAGCGACAGCGATTTTACGATCTAATAATATGCAGTCCCTTCAAAACGTACACATTTAAGTGTACTAAACATCGATAATATGCACATAAATATGTCTATATAGTAATATTAAAACGTCATGTTGACGTGAGTGAAAATATAAGACCATTTTATGTAATATCTCGGTGAATTAAATTCTGGTGAAAATCGTATCAATTATTTAATTTATCAAAATATACATTTAATATTGAAGAGACGCGATACCCTGCCATAATATAGCACATTGCTCGCTTCTACTGTTGTCAGGATTACACGACAGTAAGACCTTCCCCATATGCAGGCTGTTCTGGGTAGGTATAAGTGCAGATATTTTGATAATTGGTACTTTAGTGTGAATCCACTTCGGTGTATTAGTATTTCTTTCTCTTCGTCTAACAGTTTTCCGACAAAACAATCACTAAGTTTGCTACCTGATGCTTTCTGCATGGTCGGAACTGCGCCACGAAATGAACAACACCTGCTGTATGTACTATCCATTTTGCTTCACTTCTAAATGCCAAACATTGTTTTGAAACACATGAAACAGATCAAGAGTGTTTAGCTTAGAAAAAATCTGATTTGTTGCACTCACATGACTTTCTCTACTCTTGTACTAACCATTCTTACAAACTTCTATTCCTCTATCTTCTTCGTATTAGTTCAGATAAAAATTTGCAGAAATTATCTTATTGTTTATTTTCTTGTAGGTACAAGGGGAATATGGGTATACAGTAGGCTTTGGTCGCTGGTCATAATCTTTTAAAGCTTTGAGATTCTATTGTTTTGCACGGCTAAGATATAAAAATTAATCACGATCTTCCATTGGACGAAAATTTTCCAAAACTCACACAAATAACAAGGAATATCTCTACAAATTTATTTAGGCATAAATTGTATGCTTTAGCACTACATTTTTGTATAGTAAGATTTGGTCTATCTCTGACGGTTTACCAGTTATGCAAAAGTCAGAAAGAGTAAACAGGACTACATTGGCTATAGTCAGAAAATTCAAGATATGTATCTTATTTGTCATAAAAGTATCTCAAACATATAGCATTTTAATCAGAATAGTTACAGCCATGTTCAAGAAAATCAAAATTTTAAAAAAATTTTCCATGTAAAGGGTGGTTTAGGGTGGAGGAATTTCCTTCAAAACCTTCGTGTGGCACCCTTGAAAGAGATGAAACTTAAATACCAACTTTGGTTTTTAACCGACTTTTCGTTTTTGAGTTATGCTGTCAACAGACTGACAGACAGACACACACACACACAGACACACACAGACACACACACACACACACACACACACACACACACACACACACACACACACACACACACAAAGAGAAAGAGAGAGAGACACACACTCACGGATCTTTTTCTAAAAATGTTTTTTTTTTTTTATTTTTTTATTTAGGGGGCCTCAAAACACATTTCCGGTGAAATCTTGACCTCGAATTTTTGGGTGGAATACAATACTTACTTTACTTACTATATGTAGTAGAAAAAGTAAAAATAGTCTTCATTTTTTTTTACAATCAAACGCAAGATTTGTTGAGTTCTGTTATCCCAAATAATATGAATACTTTTAGGAACCATGTAAGCTGTAATACGTAATACGAATCAGCAAATTCTTAGTTTTTATTTCTGTAAGTATCTGTTTCGGAAATTATTATATACGCATGCATGAAAATACTCCTTCATGTATCTCGCAATGTTACCGACATAATATTTTTTTAAATAAATGGAGGAATAAATGTGTGAATTCGTAAAACCTGGTGCTTTTAAGAGAAAGTTCAGTAAAATTATAAAGTATAAATCCGTTGCCCTGCTATTTTGGTTATTATTCCAAAATATTTTCTGTACTAAATACATGTAAAATAACTTTGTAAACACCACAAACAAATTAAGTTGAAGAATCTCTATAATATTCAAAAAAGGTTAGGCGAAAAATATTGGAAAGTGCCTGAACACATAAAGGTCAATATTGCTTTTCGTCCTACATATTAAGAAAGGAAAGGTTCTCTGTTAATTTGACTGCTATAATGGTTATAAATCCGAGACGAATACTTTCTAGAGTCACGCTAATTACGAAAATTTTAGTTTGCAAAAACTAATTTTAATGAGGGCATAACGGAGTACGGTGTGTATGTTGTGTAACAAAATATGAAGAGTTTAAACGTTCAGCAAATTCTGCAGAAGTTATATTTTGCTAAAGTATTATGCAGTACACATATTTTCAAGGCCAAAAACAAAAGTATATTTTTATCCTCCCAGATTACGCTGCTTGGGTATGTACCACACCTGTCAGTCAATGCATCTTTTTAGTTTCACAATAGAATTTAATGTTTAGCTGTTTTTGTGTTCGGTGGCTGCAGGCAAACAATTAAAAACAAAAGTCTGAAGGTATTTATAGCTGTGTTTACAGCTGGCTACACCTTTTCCAGTTTCTCATGCCATGGCTAGCTATAAACATAACCTTCAAGCAATTAATGGTATTTCGTCTTAGCCGTTCGTTATTAAAATTATCCACTTAGTATTGCTGTTGTTTTGAATTACCCTGCTTGACATTCATTTCCCTCATATTTTTATTATTCTTTATGTCTGTCACTTCCTTTTCATTAACTCATGTATTCAGTATGTAGAATTCTGCAGGATTACTTCGGAAATATTTTACCTGCTAACCCTCTAATCTTGTAAATTACGAGGCGATTTTATCAATTGATAATTTGTAGTCAACGAGAATATACAACTTTTGGAAAATTTTCTCTGAAGGGTTATTTCACAATAATATTCTTACTTCTAAAGGCAGGAATGTGATTTCTGATATTCAAATATTTTTAACCCTCCATGTTGTCGACTTACTTCTCGTCTTAAAGAGCTGTTCGGAGTATTCCTTTACGTCTTTTAAGTGATTAATTATTTCTAAACCCTGTGTGATGTCCCATAATTACTACCGAAGCTATGTCAGAAATAAGTTACTCTGCGCATCTCACAAGTAACAAACTGTTATCTTCGTACACTCTTGTGGAATTACACATCCGATTTGGATGACAAAACCATTTATTTTTTCGAAATCAGCTGATCAAAGAACAAAACCGTTAGATTTGTTCGTATGTAATGCTCCTATAAAGCACATACTAGAAGGAATGAGTGAGTGAGTGAGTGAGTGTGTGAGTGAGTGAGTGAGTGAGTGAGTGAGTGAGTGAGTGAGTGAGTGAGTGAGTGAGTGAGTGAGTGAGTGAGTGAGTGAGTGAGTGAGTGAGTGAGTGAGTGAGTGAGTGAGTGAGTGAGTGAGTGAGTGAGTGAGTGAGTGAGTGAGTGAGTGAGTGAGTGAGTGAGTGAGTGAGTGAGTGAGTGAGTGAGTGAGTGAGTGAGTGAGTGAGTGAGTGAGTGAGTGAGTGAGTGAGTGAGTGAGTGAGTGAGTGAGTGAGTGAGTGAGTGAGTGAGTGAGTGAGTGAGTGAGTGAGTGAGTGAGTGAGTGAGTGAGTGAGTGAGTGAGTGAGTGAGTGAGTGAGTGAGTGAGTGAGTAAGGTTCAAGGGCCCATCGACAGCTAGGTCATTAGAGCCCTTTCGTAGAAGGATTGTAATGACTTCCCGACATATAGATATATATATAAACAAAAGTGTATTTCTTTGGCTGTGAGATTGTTTAACTGCTGTTGGTTCGGTACTGCTATTCTATAAACAGGGATACCTACGTAAATTACATATGTGTTCGGAAATAAAGTGTCAAAAACAACTAAAATGCTGTATTACTTGCATTGTTAACATAGCGTATCAATGCAGTGACAAATTAGTGTTAATGGCGTTAAAATATGCTACCGTGACACATATCGCATTCACCTGTGAACTTTTTTTAAATTTAACCTAATCTTAATAAGTGAACGCAAAGTTTCAACAAACCAGACTAACGTCATTATGTTCAGTGTATGTAAATTAACTAAACTAGCTTTTCAAGATAAATATTTGCACTAAATAAATGTCCACCTCTTTGTCCGCACTACACAGCCTTCACTTCATCAAAGCTATTGCCGACCATTACGAAAATGACGCATTTGCCCAATGATAATGCAGGCGATGTCATACAGTGACGTTTGCATGGGATTAAATATGAACACATACTGTAGGCCTCTGACGGGAATTCGTGTGAGGGGTGTTCTGTTCTCTGGGGGATGGGGGGGGGGGGGGGCAGTAGCACATCGCAGCTCACGATGATGTCATAAACAGTACCATCTACATTAACACTTTGTTCCTCTAACGAGAATATAGGCGTAAGGAATGTGCTTGACACAAATAACTTTAAAGTTTTCCGGGAAAGATAACGGCTAGAGTTCAAACATAATAAAAAGGCTTAGGCCACTGCTAGCAATACTAGGACACTAAGGTTGCGCGAATATCTGTCTTGTTGATATGTCTTGGAGCGCCAAAGATGTACGCTCCATCGACAACGGCTACCAGAGTCGGCCAATGCTAGAACGAGTATCGTATAGATCATGTTGTTGCACAGTGGCATGGGCTATAAATCACGAACATAATGAAACTGATAAATATATTAGAGCTGATTTACGAGAATGTCGTTTAAGGTGAATTAAAGAAGTGTTTGTTATTATATATTTAACTATTAGGCGGCGCCGTGGCCGAGCGGTTAGACCAGGGATGTCCAGCCTTTTCTCTCTAGAGAACCTTACGCAGTGAGCGGCAATGCCCCACTCCACGAGGGACAGAGAGTCAGTATCCAGTGACGGACAGAAACAGACGATTCCATGGCAGTTTCTAAGTCATGCCTTGAATTTTCTGAGAATGTCCTCAGAAGACCTCTTCATTCTGGATGACTTTTGCATAAATGGTAAACAGTAAGAAATAGACAAAGGCTTACTAGATTAAAAATGTGCATCTCGTTAAAACACAATTTATATCAAATACTTATTTTTTTCTTTTGAATTAACCCCTTCCGAGATATTCTTTCTTATTTGTTTGAATTTGCCAATACTTACACTTTTTTCAAATAGGAATATGTTATTCGCTTTTTCATTATTTGGCCTTCCAAAGAGAACGGAAACCCATAGCATAGTAACCAGCTCTTAAAACATTTCGCTGTCGTATTCCATATTCCCCTTGCACTTACAAGAAAATTCGCAGTAAGCTAACTTCTGAAATCGCTTATGTCGATTACAGTGTAGTATATAGAGAAATAAGCATTTGCAAGATCTGTAGAAAAGTGAGCATAGCTCTACATATATTTGTGAACAGAGTTTCTCCAAATTTAACTACATTAAAGATCTGTATCGCAATATGTTACGCGACGATCACTTGGTTGATCTTCTAAGGCTATGTACTTCGATTTTCTCGCAAAATATTGATAGAGAGAAGAAGAACAACAACAACAAGAACTAGAAGAAGAAGAAGAAGAAGAAGAAGAAGAAGAAGAAGAAGAAGAAGAAGAAGAAGAAGAAGAAGAAGAAGAAAGTGTCTATTAATTAGTTCACGCTTCACCACTGGGTGATAGGGTTATTCGCTCTACGTTAAAGAGCAAGGGTAGGGGGACGAAGGTGTAGCACTGAAAAACAGATAATTGGTGGTGTTTGGTGATGTCATTGAGGGGGAAAACACGAAAGCTGGACGTTTGTAAGCATATACTAAAATGTTCATAACATGCTATTTATAGACTATACAACCCTGCAGATATTTTGATTGGTGATTGAGGATGCTTCTGAACATATTACACCAATACTTGCTTCATTTGCGAACTTACACATTCACTTACTAAAAGTAGCACGTTTTCATGTTGGTTAATTCTTCTAAGTAGGCGTGGCACAAAAGGTACGACGCAGAGTGACCGGTCTCATGATAACAAATGAAGCACCGGAACCGAGTTCTAATGCTTTCTGCAAAGCTTATGGCCTTACAATAGTAGGTCACACATTGTGTGTGAAGAAAAAAGGATAGTCTATATGAAAGGCCTTGTTCATTTCGCGGCGCAGTTACGACCATACAAAAACATCTTATAATAAACTTGATGATTGGTCAGTGGGAAAACTGTTAGACGAAGGGAAAAACAACTAACACGCCAAGGTGGATACATATTAAGGTATCAATTATCAAAATGTCTGCATTTATACCCCTAACAACCCGTATATAGATCTATTGTGGCTTCCACCCCTGGTTAAAGGGATGACGTGAAGAAACGACAAGAGATTACAGAGACGCGCGGAAGTCCCTAACATTTCCTAGCTCGAAGACCCGTCCCACCGCTGGAGCTGTTTACAATCCATCGACCCAAGAGCCCCTAGTGTCCACAGAAGTACCTACTCTTTCCCTTCAGCAGTTTCAAGGGAAAAGTTAAGACTTTCTTGGAAACTGCCCGCATACGATCCTCACATGAACGACGAAATTGTTACTCTCCCCAATTTCAAATCGTTCAACCAAAATTAAATCCCGTTAAAATCAAAACACTGAAAGCTTTTGAATGATAAAGATTTCATGTAGGGTGTCAAATGTAAACACAACTGCAATGATTTACTAGTTCTCACTCAGCATCTCAAAATCCACCCACGGAACTGGCCCAAACAGCCTAGCAGGTATTTCAAATGACTAAGCGGGAGACATCTCTAACGGGCTACTTAAAGACCGCCCGTTATTCAGCATCGAGGGATGTACAAAATACTGCCTGATGTCTCAATGTTATCTTACGTTGTACGTTCCACTTCGTCAACGCCACTTCTACAGATCAGTACTTCGTTATTCTGGAGAAATTAACCTATGAAGGTTCGAGATGCAATGAAGGTGATGAGTGTGAATACCCAAATGTATGTGGATTTATTGCGTGGGAATTTTCATCCACTGGGAGATCTGGTTCGGGTCCACTAAGCCTCGTTTAGTCCCTAAGGAGTCTATTGAGGAGCCACTTGATTCAGAAGTAGTAGCCCTGTTGTGAAGACCGCATATATCGGCCTGGAGGAACCGAGGCGCTGACCACGTCCCACCCTCAAGTATTGCAGCTCATTCATGATGCCTGTGATGGGCAGAGCTGGGGGATGCAGCGGCCGAGCAGTAGGCCTTGGACTGTAAGAACTATTGCGCCGTGGGTTTAGTTATGTGGATTTATTTCAGCAACATACCGTTGAAACGATCATCCTGTGACAATGCACTATTAAATGTGCCTAATTATGTGCATATTTGCTATTTTAAACCTGATGTCCTTGCTGTGTGCTTGGCCCTAATGACCACGTTGTCGACGGACTCTTAAACATAACACACACTCACTCACTCACTTGTGTGTGCGACTTTTGACGCCGTCTCCAGTCTCGTTCGCCGGTGTGTCTCCTATCAGTGATGAACCATGGGATCCTGCCAGAGTTGCGAGGGTGAGTGTGACATAAATAACACCGGTTAAGTCTCATGCATTTAATGCAGGCAAATAATGTTCCACTTGAATGACTGTTCAACGTTGAAGAACTAGACTGTTTCTGATCTTATCACATACTATGATCGACTATCGGCATCTGCAGCGCTTAAAGACCGCGCTCAGGTTATACTGAATTTAGCGGTCACTGTCCGGAAACATTCAACGTAACGATTCAGGGCAATGTATTCTTCGTATTGCTGTTACGGAAACAGATATGTTTACAACAGTGAAGTCTGGATACGTCAGAAGTTAGCAAATGTTATTAGTTACAATTTCAAGTGATACAATTCAAACTAGAACGGTCGGTGACTCGCCTCCATTATGTTTATCAGTCAATTCAACTGATATTGTCTATCCTCATCCCACCCACTCATACCCCGAGAAAAACACATCATAATTCACCACTGAGCAGCTGGCAGCAGATTCGTCGATGAACGAGATTGGTCATCCATTGAAATGATTAATTCCAAATTATTTATAAAGTTTTGTTGTAATCGACCTAGGTTTATGTTTAAAGTTCCTTTGTGGAAGTCAGAAATAATTTTATAATCGTCGTAACTAGACTTCGCTAAGAAGTGTTAAACATTTTATTAAGTAATTTTGATAACGTACTCCATAATTTGTAAGCTTTAACTCTATAATAGTAGGACATTTGCCCACTTGTAACAGGCAAGTCGAAGCAGCTTCGCTCAGTCTCCAGTGAAAATGAGTATGCGTAGGTTTGCCGCGCTATAGAATTAATCTGCAGGATAAGTAATGTGAGCCTGTTAGTGCCATCTTGTATCAAAGGATTTAAGTTGTGGGGAGTCTTAAACACTCATTCTCAGAAAGAAACGGATGCTAATGGCGATGCTTGTGATAATTATGATTATAAAGCGTGACAAGCCATTTAGTAATCAGTGCCTGACTTTCCGTGGGCCTGAGTGATACAGGCGGTTCATTGCTGGCTTTATTGTAATAATGTGAGAGTTCTCCGTATACACAGGACCATGCATGTGGTATGTGTGCTTAAACGAGACAGCTCTGCTGCAATAGATTTACACAATAAAGGTTTTCAAATAAATTCTGGCGGGACACAGAGCTACGGGGTAACGTGTGAGCCTCGCATTCGTGAAGTACCGGTTTCGATTCCCACCACCCACCCACTCTGATCTTGGGTTTTTCGAGGTGTTCCCTGGTCGGCAAGCGAATACTAGGATTGGTTTTCATCTATCACGATTTCCTTTGCATCATTATCATAATTATCAACAACACTTCATGGATTAGGAGACTTCTGTTCCGGCTTCAAGTCTCTCTCCACCTACTCATCGGTCTTCCAACATCTCTCCTCCCATATGGTTGGTAATTGTATGCCATTTTGGGGTATCGGGTATTGTCCATCCTTTGTAAGTAATTTCTCCAGCTTTCCCTATATTGATTTATTTTATCATTTATTGGACAAATACCTAGTTTGAGAAAAGCACCACAGTAAGTTTGTTGGCATAAATAAATAATAAAAACCTAGTTCTTCTCTCATGTCTTCATTTTTTATTTTATCCATTATTGTACATCCTTTTATGTCTCTAAGGTATCTCATTTTTGCTGCATTTATTTTATCCCATTCTTTTTTCTTTATCTTACATGTTTCTCAACCATACATTAACGTTGGAATCGCCACTGTTTTGTAAAATTTTAAGCTTGTTTCTTTTCATGTTCGTTTTTTTAATGTTCTTGCTAATATTCCGCAACTTTTCTGGAATTTGCTTACTTTATTATTTGGGTCTTGGTTATTCTGTTATATTGCGTCCTAAGCAATTAAACTTGTGTACTTGTTCCAGCACTATGTTATTTATTACTATTTTGGATCTGTGAGGGCACTTTCTTTGAAATTTCATTATTTCCGTTTTATTAGTTGCTATTCCAAGACCATGTTCTCTTAATATATTCCCTAATTGAAAAACACTTTTCTGTAAATCATTTTCTGTTTATGAATTAATGTGATATCATCAATATATATAAAAAATGCGGAGACAAAGTGTATCCTTGTCTTAATCGCTTATTAATTTTAATTTCTTCTGAAAATCGTCCTTTTCCTAATCTAATTTTTATTGTAGTTGTTTTATACATATGTTTAATACCTGAATTAAATGTGTGGAGTATCCTTTCTCTTCTAATATTTTCCACAACAGGTGTCTCTTTACTCTGCCGTATGCCTTTTCTAAATCTATAAAGGCTATATGTGTCTGTAGCTTAAATTCTCTTCTTGGGGCCCTAATGACCAAGTTGTCGACGGGCCCTTAAACCCAACACACTCACTCACTCACTCAATTCTCTTCTTTTTTCTATTATTTGGTTTATCGAAAAAACATCTATGCAACTACGCCCTTTCCTAAAACCACTTTTTCAAATAGTAACGATTCTGTTATTCCTTCTAATCGGGCATTAATTATTTTAGTGTGTAATTGAAAAGCGGTATTCAGAAGACTGATGTCTCGGTAGTTCGAACATTTATTTCGTTTGCCTTTCTTAAAAATTGGTAGTACATTGGCTTGATACCATGATGTTGGAATTAGTTTACTTTGCAAACACCTATTTCTATACTTCAATAATCTGGCGAGTAGTTCTTCTCCTCCTCCATATTTAATAACTCCATATTAATACAGTCAGGTCCTGGGGTTTTCTGTTTTTCATTTTCTCCATCGCATGCTTTAGTTACTCTTGTGTGATTTCATCTTCTGAATTATTAGTTTCTCCATTTCCTGTTGTTTCTTCTACGTTTTATTCTGTCCCGTACCATAATTCTTTATAATGATTTATCCATTCTTTTTTCCGTAATATTATTGATATTAGCTCTATCCTTCTCATCTTTCTGCAACGTTTTAATAACCTTATATGCGACCTGTTGCATACCATGTAAATTATGTTCAACTTGACTGATTAATTCTCCCAGGATTCTTGCTGTGCTCTCCTCATGATGGATTTCCTTGCGTTTCTTTGTTTGTGATATTGTTCTTCTGTTTCAGGCGTTTTATTTTGGACAATTTTTTTATATGTTGCTTTCTTATTTTTAATAGCTTCTTCTATTTCTTCACTCCATATTTTTAATCCCATTCTTCTTCGATTTCTTTTCATTTTCCCAATTGCTTCTGTAGCTGCTTTATTAATAGTTTTTTTTTTTTTTTTTTTTTTTTTTTCCTTCCCTATATTAGTCCACACCTTTTCTACATCATCGTCTTCCTGTATTTGCTTCACTACATTTTTGAGTCTGTCTTGATATAATCGTCTTATGTTTAGATCTTGTAGTAGATTAATTTTGCAAACTGTTTCTTCTATTCCTACTTTGTCTTTTACTATAATTCTTCTCTACATTATCTATAAGTTAAATTTGGTAATTACCAAATAGTGATCTGAGCTTATGTTTTGTCCTCTATACACTCTTGTCTGTTTTATTTGTGGCTTTAATTTTGCATTTATCATCACATAATCAATCAATGATCCCTTTGCATCATTTCCCTTTTATTCAGTTTCCTTCCCATCTGTCAGGAACGCTTACAGATTTCGTGGCGCATGGCGGTGCCGATACTCACCTTGCACACTAGAGGGCTGCTTGGTAGACTGGTCGTTCATCAACCTCTCTAGGAGTGGTGCGGAGCCTGGAACTGCTAAGGACTTCCGAGCTTCTCTGTGGCATTCGTACGTGTGGCCTTTGGCCTCCTGAGGTTCCTTCACTGCATCCCACCCGGCTGTGTACTGGCCGAGTGATTAGTCCTTTCTCCTCTCACCAAAGCGGTCGCCTGGGTTCAATCTTAGTCAACCGTGCCAACGGTGCCGCATGTACTAAAAGCGGGCGTTGAACACTAAGAAAAAAAAAATATGTGTTGCACTCACATGACATTCTCTGCTCTTGTACTAACCAATCTTACAAACCCTTATTCCTATATCTTCTTCGTGTTAGTTGATATAAGCATTTGCAAAAATTATTTTATGACTTATTTCCTTGCAGGTGCAAGGGGAATAAGGGAATACAGTAGGCTTTGAGGGATAGTCAAATCTTTTAAAGCTTTGAGATTCTGCTCTCTTTGCACGGTTAACATATAAAAAATGGACAACGGTGTTGAGTTTGACGAAAGTTTAAGTTTTCCGAAACTGGCACAAATAACAAGGAATATCTCCGAAATAGTTCACGCTACAGAAAAAAATGTAATTGGACATAAATTGTGTTTTAGCGAGATCTACTCGTACATTGTTGTACAGAAAGAGTTTGTCTATATCTTACGGTTTACGAGTTATTCAAAAGTCATCCAGAGTAAACAGGACTACGTAGGCTATAGCCAGAAAATTCAAAATATACATTTCATTTGTCCTAAATATATCTTAAGCATGTAATTTTAATCAAAATCGTTAGAGCCATTTTCGAGAGAATCAAAACTTGAAAAATTTTCCATGCAAAGGATAGTTATGGTGGAGCAATTTTCTCCAAAATCTTCCTGTTGCATACTTGAAGGACATTAAAATTAAATACCAACTTTGATTTGAACTGACTTTTCTTTTCTTTGAGTTATGCTGTCCACAGACTGACACACACACACACACGCACACACACACATACACACAGACACACACACACACACACACACACACACACACACACACACACACACACACACACACACACACACACACACTGACACACACGCGGACCTTTTAATAAGAATGTCTTTTTGGGGTTCAGGGGGCATCAAAACATATATTTCCGGTGAAATATAGACATCGAATTTTTGGGTGGAATGCAGTATTTTCCCTACTTAATAGTAGAGAAAGTAAAAATGAATCCCAATCCTCCTCTTGGGAGGTGGTAGCCACAGTGGATCAAAGTGGTCGAGGTGTCCCCCTTCGTGTACAACCTAAACCCTCGGTAGAGATTACAGCACCCAGTCGACATTGATATGACCTGACAGTTGCTAGCGCCGTTAAATACAGTTACAATGTTTCTACGTTTCCCACATAATCTCGTATTTGAAACGTAGAAACCATAGAGCATTTATTTGCAAGATGATCCAAACATAAAAGACTTTTATTATTGACTGATTAATAGAGTAAACAATAGTCTTGACGGAAATTGTGCTCATTACAATGTCTAGGACTTTTCTTTCTTTCTTTCTTTGCTTGTTTATTTTTACTGTGCATAGAATGAGCGTAAAACAACACAATAGACACAGATGGCCACAGTCACTGCCTTCACCACCGTTGATTGCCTGGATGCAAAGTTTCAATTATGTTAAATGGCAGAATGGCCTTAAAATGCTATGAAATGCATTAAAATGTGAATAATGAAAGGTTAAATAACACTGGCCAGACCGTATATTCATCATTTTTCCTGTCGTGTAAATTGCAACAGCAGAAACTAAATTTTACGCGTCAAAATGATGAAATGTCAGCCAAGTATAAGCATTGCCATCCGGCTTATTTTTGCTTTAATATTTAACCTTTATAACATTAATTGAACATGTGGTAATATAGACTATCGTGTATATCTGTGTTCAGTGATAATTCATAGAATATGGATTAATGCACAGGCTTGTGTACATACATTTTCTTACCACTATTGCGCTTTTTGTGTGGTTTGTTAACAAGGCGCCAATTTATATAGAGCAAATATTTTTAGCTGTCTTGGGTTTTCGTTGTTTGCTTGTAGCCTAGCTTATAGCTACCATTTTTGTGCCGAGTAAGGTGGTGCCGTGGTAACGCATCCGACTTTCCTGCCCCTCATTACCTTCATGACACCCGCTTCAGATTTGTATGGCCAGGCGACGGTATTTGGCGCGTTGTGGCAGGGCGGTGAATATAGGTACAGACAGTGCTGCTGCTGCTGAGGATGATGATGATGATGATGATGATGATGATGGTGATGATGAAGATGATGATGATGATGACCCTTACAGTCAATCACTCCTTTCAACGCTTGATATACAAAAGCAGCAGCATTCTTTGGCTTCTTTTAATGAAACGTGCGTTTATAGTATAGGAGCCAATGGAAATTATAAGCTATTTTACAACTCTAATATCACCGCTAACATATTTTCAACCCCTGATATAAAACCCCACACTGTTTAAACCATATGGTCAAAATATTCCACAGTAAATAAATTAGGAGTTGGCAAAAGTCATACATCAAACTTTCAAATACCAACTAACTCATATTTTGAATAATTTACGTAGTAATAGAATTTGCAAACGCTACCTTTATTTTATTTTCAACCTCTTGTAACTAAAAAATATACTGTTTGGTCAACCGGGGTCCAAATTTGTGCATTTGTAGAGTAGGACTTCAAAAGACACATATACTCATATTTTTCAATTCTTAACCTACGAAGTGTGAGTATTTAGCCAATCCGGAGAAAACTTTGGACACCTAGGTTTTAGTTACGGTCCAATATCTGACTACTTACGACTTTCAGAGATCGCCCCTATGATTATTTTGAACCCCGTACCTATAGAGTGTACTAATGCAGTGTCAAGTAAGGTACTATATAAACGAGAATAACATTAAACATTCATGTCAGTGACTTAATTCAATTCACCGTTTTTATCATGTAATTGAACATCTAAGAAGAGGAATAGAATGCAAGATATAGAATAATCTATCAGCTTTCCATGTCTAGAAGTATAATTAGATACATGTATAAATTTAAATCCTTGCACCACATGGTGTATATACTCTATGATACACGTATCTAAATTTACAGGAAAACAATAACTTTCTTGACATTCTTATGTCTTCTGAAGCTCATTTCCCTGTTTCCTATCGGAGTAGATATCTAAAGTGATCTAAGTTTATTCACATTCAAATTAATGTATTGAGACTTACATTCAGTTATGGTTTGGTTCAAATTTAAAATAAGTATAGTGATACAAATATACTACATTATGTGAACTAAGAAGTGCGTTATGGTTTAAGTTTCTTGAATAGTTGAATTTACATGTTGCCATTCTTACGGTGTGATATTCTTGTGATGACTGTCGATGGACTTGGTCCGCTTTACATGTAACATTGATGCATACTTTTGCCACCCAAAGCGGAGTTTTCAATTGTTTGAAAGTTGGTGCAGTACGGTGGACCTTTAGAAAAACTGCTTTTCAGTTGTGAGAGAATAGCGAAAGGGAGTAAAATATTTGGCCGTAACCCTCACACACTCCTCCTCTTTATCCAAACCGACGGGTTCTTTTCAGACACTCACAGTTTACTTCCATTGTTCTCCATTTCTGACTGTTGGTCTCAACTCGCTGCTCCTTGCTGTGAGTTTAGGTTTCTTACAATAAAAGTGCAGTTCTACGCTTCCTTTCATAACAAAAGGAAGACTTTTATGTCTATATTTTCCAGAGAATCATTCTTCATTCCGAGGGAAAGTGGATTTTGACCTTCGACTGGTAGAAAAGGAATTCTTCAGTTCGCCTTCCAGATTTGTTGCTATGTTTTTGCGTCACATGTAGCTATACCCTGAATTAATTGGTACTTAACACCAGCTGTAGAAAAACACAAACATTATTTTAATAGTTAAGAAGAGACAATATTTCCCAAATTTTACTGATGTAACTCTATGGCTTAGAACATTCAACGTTAAATAGCTGTATCATTTAAAATTACAGCCCCTGAAATGTTTAATTTATTATCTTCACACTGTCTTGAGCAAAAGTGCGTTTCAAAGATTATACTAACAGTTTTACTTTTCGGGCTGGTAACTAAACAGTTCTGCATTCCACCATAGACTTCCTAAACATTAATAAAAGACTCAAAAGTATTCTATGAGTATGTTTAACGATCCTAATTATTCACAAAATGAGCCCATAATTGCGAAAACAAAAGAGGCCGCCTGTTGACAAGAAAAGAGCGTCACTAATTGCATTACAAAATGCATGTACAGCATTGTTTTGCTTTGAACTAAAACCAGATAAACTCATAAGAGATTTTTATACTAAAAGAATATTTCTTATTGGAATTGTGAGACCAACCAAAAATACATTAGTTATAAAGAACTGAGATTCGCATATAGGTATATGACGTGTATCCTAATCAGGTAAGCTCGGAATTGTAAAGAGAAAGAGCATGTGCTTCTGACTAAGAGTTGTTGCTGTGTGATGTGAGTCATACGACTCAACAGAAACCCACATTTTAAAATCTAAGTTTAAGAATATGAGCAACTATAACGCATAAAAATTTATAAATGTTTGTTTTTGTAATATAAAATGAAATATGAAAATTTCTTATCCTAATATGCTGAGAAAGTTCATATGTCCAACAAAAAGTTTAAATTTAAAGTTGCATAAGAATGTCTGGCACACCTTTTTGAGTTTGTTCTTGTGATCCCTTATCAGTAATAAAAATTTAATCAAAACATTTCATTATAACACAATATTAAGAATGTCCACATCTAGTTAGGTAAGCGTATTTTAAACTCAATAAAATGGGTAAACATACTTGTATGTGCTCTAACTGAAGCGATAGGAAAACTTAAATTTCAGCACAAAGTTAAAATCTTCCATGTATTTTGATTACATTGAAGAATATAGAAACCTACCAATACACTGCTAGTACTTGATTATTTTACTATAAACTCAATTACCTAAGTTATTCCGTTCTGTAAGACTGTAAAAAACTAAATTGGATATCTTAGTGCACATACTTAGTCTTTTAATAAACTGCCTAACAGTGTTTAAAATCTTAACTTGAAGAATTTTAAAAATAAAATCAAACTATGCTTCCTATATGATTCTTTTTATAATGTGACTGAATGAATACTTTAATTCTACTTTTGACGTATGTTGACTGTGACTAAGTGTAGTCTTTACGTGACTTTGTCATTGCTGTATCACAGTTTACTGGCAAATAATGAATTGTTTTGTACTGTATTACATTGGTGTATATTTTTGATTTCTCAATATTTTGAACCTGAGATTCACCGTATTAATCAATGTCTCCATCTGCAAAAATCTTCTTTCTTTCATGGAGATAGGTCATGTGATCTCTCCACTCCCATAGCATCTTTTCTTAGGTCTGCCTAGTCTTCTTTTCCCACGTGCCTGGTAATTTAAAATTTGTCTAGGTAATCACGATCTTTCATTCTATTAACATTTCTATTCATTTATTTCTATAATTTTGTGTATGTTGTAACAAAGGAGTAACTTGTAATTGGTTTAATATCTCTGCACTTTCTTTTCCATCCCGTAACGTAAATGCTGCAGTTGTCCTCATAAAGCGCATTTCTACAGCTTGAATTCTTTTTAAATTTTGTTGCTTAAGAGTCCATGTTTTGCTTCCATATAGGAGAGTTTGTTTAGTCAGGACGTAATAGAGTCTGATTCTTGCGTTTTCTTTTTTCACCATTGAAGATTTAAATGTATTATTTATAAATCCTGTCACTCTTATAAATTGTTGTGTTTTTTCTCTGATATCCTTTGAAAATCTTCATATGACAAAGTGAGTGATATATATATATATAATTTCTAAGTCAATATATTGTAATACATTATATACACAGTAAATCTTGTAATAATGGGGCTATCTATAGATATAATACAACGGTAACCGAAAACTATTTTTATCTCCTATTATATATGAATAAATATAGTAGCGGGTATAATGGACAACCTTAAAGCCGCCAATGGCATTTATTTAATTTTTGTTGTAATTGCTCAAATTTGCGGGAGTCAAACTTCTGATTAGATGCAAAAACAAAATGCGAAAAGGTTCGTTCATTATTACGCTTTAAAAAAACATGCTAGACTAGAAACATTTCTAGGTATAACGTTTCTAACTACTTTTTTATTTGGAAACATTTTCATAGAATGAATACTCATAAAGTTACAACAAATTTGTATTATTACTATTCGAATATCTGTGCGAACCGTTATCACGGGAAGCATTATGGCTTCGGTTGAATTGCAAGAATGAAGAGGGGGTTAATTTGTTTAGTATTATCGTAGTTTGCACTTCACAGGACTGAAAGTGTTCGTGTAACATACAGTACTTTACTCTAGTATACATACTTACTATGGCGACTCATTATTTTAGTAAATAAGTATTAACGTAGGTAGATTTGAAGCTGGTAAATGCATTTCCCTCAATGCGGAGCCATCTATTCAAGAACACACGAAAACATGAAAATCGTGGTAAAATAATTTACAAATAAACAGGATTTGTAATTACAATTTCTCTCATATAGGCATCTCACTTATTTGATGTAACATAATTTGGAGCAAAACAAAAAATATTTTCTCAAATTATTTATGGTTTATTTTACAATTTTAGAATTAATGGTTGATTCCTAATACGCTGGTGAGTGACGTCCTTTTGTGAATATCATAAGAGTAGTGTTTATTATTATTATTAACATGCAGAACATTAACGCAGAAAACAATTGTTGAATGTTAATAAAAGCTTAACTTTTATTTTTATGGAGAAATCAATGCTTTTCAATGTTTATGACAATATGTAATAAAGTGCTACTAATGAAAACCACTTGCGTTGAGGCTACTTTGAAGCGTTGTGCCCCAGCCTAGATGAAAGGGCCGTCCCTCTGGACCATTCCAACAAAACCGAATCTGCAATATATGTTCGATCACATTTACCACCCCCCCCCCCCTCCCACTGTAAAGCAAAATACAGTTAACTGCTTCAGTAACACTTTAGCGGTTTTCACTCTTCGTTTACTCTTTGGACATTGAGTGTTGCTAACTGCGTATTGTGACTGTGACGCGCCCTTTGTCTTTCCTTTGTTCACAGTGCCAGGCTGTGGCCTGATATTTAATTTGTCCCTCAACTTCGCTAATCAATGGCTCACCGTGTCAAATAGTAAAACACGTTTTCTCCTTGGCTTTCTCCAACATGTTCAGTTGGCACGGTATTGAAGTCCATATTATCCGAAAGCCTGTGACTTAATACCTACTGTCACTAATTTCATTAGCGAGTTGGTTGCACGGTAACGTCTTAGGCTCGCAATCGGGAATCTCTAGTTCGATTCCTATCGACCGTCCTTCCTGACCTTGGGTCGTTCGTGGGTGTCTGTGGTCGATAGGCGAATACTGGGGATGGTTTGCCTTCTACGATGATTTTGTTTTCCTCATTTCTCCTTTGTTCCGTTTCCTTCTCATGCTTCGGGTGTGCTCCTAGGTTTCGTCGTGTGAGGTAGTGCAGAACAGATGACGCAGAGTTGTTTCAAGGAAAGAGAATTCTTCATGGACACAAAACGGCCACCTGTTTGCAAAGAACGTCCAAAACCCTCTCTGGGCAGCTGCAGCAGTGAGCCGATTCTTCGAGCCAGGAAATGTAAGAGACTCCAGTCGTCTCTGGTCTGTGTAGTAGTGGCCTATAGCCTCCGGTAGTTCGTTCATTTTAACCCATCCACCTGGAGGGTGGTAGCATGCAGCATTCAAATCTCATTGCGCACCTCTCACGTAACCAGTGCATTTGACTCAGGTTTAGTGCCCTTATATCACATGGTTGTTCAACAATGCAGCACACGCATGTTATTCCCCCCTCCCCACCACTGACCAAGGCAAATAGAGCCAGACCTGCTAATCAGAGGCGGATGGCACGGAGAACTAGTACAATTGAATCGGAAGACGAATATTTTTGTTTTCGAGATAAAGGTGATAAAGTTAAGTGTTTGTTTTGTAAGTTGCAGATTTATACCATTCCCCTTGCTTACGTTCCGTGTTCACGATAAACGTTATTCTCCTGGAAAAATACAACGAACTTTTGAAGTAATTATATGACACATTCTCTTCACAATTTGATGACCTAAAAACATTTGAAGCCAAAATCCAATTATTTTGCACTTTTGAAATTTTCATGTAGGGAGGCTTCACACCAGCTACAAAATATGAAACTCTTGCTATGCAGAATTCCATGACCGTAAAATTGTTCTCAGAAAAAATGGTGGGAATTATTTAGGTCTCTACCCTCGTACTACGAGCATCCGAGATCACTTTTTCTTTGTATCTAGTTTAATGGCAGTATTTGGTCTTTGGCTCCACTTATATCTGCGAACAAATATTTAAAAAAATGAACTACATTAAAAGTGAGTATCGCAGCAAGATAAGTATAATCACCTTGCTTATCTTTTGGGACTGTGCACTTCATCTTTTACACCAAATATTGAAGACCTTCTGAAACGTAAGTCGTGATAAATAGGGCTCGGAAGTTCATGCCCTAAAAACACTGAAATATGCATGCAAATATGCTCTTAAAAACTTGAAAATATGCCAAGAAATATGCATTATTTAACTAAAACAATTAATATCCCTTTGCAGTAGACAAGACGAGTTAGTATAGGTAATAAATAATGTTACCTTATTCCTTAGACGTTGAAGCAGAAGTGCCCCCGTGGCTAGTATTAACTGCTAAACTGCAGTTCACAATCAACATTTTGCAGTTTCAACTGTAAAGCATCGTCTGTTCTCTCGCAAAACACTTTTGTAATGTGAAAAACTTCTCTCCACGTCCCAAGATCTTATCGTGGCACATTCAAATGATGTTAACTACTTCACAGAAAGAGCCAAATACGAGTATTTTGGTGTGACACATGGTTCTCTTTCGAGGATGTCTCGGATATCGCACATCTGTTAATAATCAGAATTTTTTGAAATTACATAATTCACTTTCTCTTTCACTTTTTGTCCTATGCTACCAGGAACCGAAACTTAGATCACATATTGGTTTTTCAAAGACTAAGTGATTCATGCAAAGGAGATCCTACAGCTTCCAATGTCGTTATGGCTGTTGGCAAGAAAGGAAAATGGGCAGATATGAAACTAAGATCCTCCTTTAACCCAGTGCCTGACAGAATATTTTGCACAGTTTCTATTGATGAAGCATCGTTCAAGTCCAATGAATTAACAACCTCTTTGACTATTTCTATGTGCTCAGCATAATATAAAACTGCATCGACCCATGTTCTCCATCGAGTTGACACTGGTGCAGGAGGAAGTCGTATATTAGGTGCTGTTGATCTAAACATCTTAACTCTTTTAGGAGATTTAACAAAAATTATCTTCGTGCTGGACACAAGTCTATCAATGGGAAAGAATCATTGTCTCAGAAATGCTACCAATATGAAAAATATTATACAGATGAAAAAATAAAAAAGCATAAAAATCATTAAAATATGCAATATAGGGGCTATAATATTGAAATATTATGCATTTATCAAAAATCAAGAAAATATGCTGTTATGTGCACCATAAAATCATGTCCAAATAACTGAAAATTCCATAATTCGTGCACATAATGTAAAAGCATACATTTTAACCCCTATGAAAAAACATGCTAATGCATGAACTTCCTAGTCCTAGTGATAAAAAAAAGTAATCCTCAAAAACATCGTGGGTTAATCAGGAGTAGAATATGAATGTGTGCGCCTTTGATTTCCTATGAATAAGAATCACTTCGCCACTGGAACTCAGCAACCACGGATAAATGAATCATTTTGTCCCAGCGGGTGGAAGGAGGTGATTTCAACCTCCCCTTACCTGCCTGCAGTTGAGCACCACGTTATATCATCTGGTAATTGATATTAATTGCTATAAAATAAAGTCTGCAATAAGAAAATGTATTCTGTAAAAATACTTTTGTGTAATGCAATTGTTTTGTTTCTTTGGACTCAAGGAAATAAATAAAAACAATATCTGTAAAGGCGAATGAAAATGTCATTATTCGTATTTCAAAATCCTTGTGTAATTCAAACACACGAGAAGAGCTAGCCTGAGGAATCCGATAACACCAGTGACGCACAAATTGCCCAGCAGTTACAATCTCTGCATATTGTAATATTTTTCCTTGTTTTCAGTAAATAGAGACATGCTTATTTGTCAGCTTTGTGTATTTTGTACGTTATGTTTACTGTTTTACCCCATAACTTTTAGAGTCATACTAGATTTTATATAGCCCAACCGAGGTAGGTACTAGAGGAGCATTTTTAGGCACCTAAGATAACTATGCAACACAAAATTCCGCAACCTATTGATTAGCATTGACTACTTTTTTTAAGTGAAACTTTTTATGGGAGGGATTTGAAATTCTGATCCGAAACCATTTTGTGTGAAGAAAAGTGATGGGGGGTAAACACTGTCGGGTAGAGTGGGAACAGTGTCTCGCTTGCCTTCGGGTATCGGAGAAGAGTGAGACATATGCCCTTCTCGCTTTGTTTCATTCTCCTTGTCCGAGGTTGCATGTACTGCGTTCAGGCGGCGTGGCGATCACTGAGTACAGCTGTTGTTTGTCAACAGAGCATCCGTTGAAACACGTTTTTATGACCAACACATTTCGCGTATTGTTTAGTGTTCTCACTGTTCATAATCTATTTTCTTCATTAAATATACAATTTTGTTGTGAATATGCCTAAGTCAGAGGCAGACAGAACAAGAGCGTGGCGTAACCGAAAACGCGCGGGTGAAGTGAAAGTTCAAAATGTGGGGGGGGGGGGGGGAGAAAAAACAGTTGATCTGAAATTGAACGAGATAGTAGAGAAAGGAGTAGAATACGTACTCATTTGGACGGTGTAAATAATGAAGACAATGAACCAGCAACTGGCACCTTGGCTCAGCCACCTTCTCTTGCACCCATCAGTGATAATTTACAGTATACTGACTTTAACAAATTAAGACTGCACATGATATTTTCAATCCAGATTTTGTAAACAATCCATTCGGCTTGAAGTGCTGTGTGTGACAGATTGTGGTTTAAAAATGATTTGAAACCTTTATCCATTGAAGTACTCATACAACACAAATGCTATTCAAAAACTGTTTCCCTGTTATACAAAAGTTTCACTTGTATCATGTGTCTTTATTACTCAGCCCACCCCCCTCCTCTCTCGCGCACTCTCTCTCTCTGTCTCTCTCTGATTATCCTCCTTTTATGAAGGACTTACACAGCCCAGGACTTGCAAGTGGGCGCCAGGGATCATATGAGCATCAGAGTAACAGAGTCAAACTCTGGAACGGAGGGCAGTCAGGATGGGTGATCAGACCGAAGTCTGTTATAAAAGCGAGGAAGGAGGTGATATGAAATGAGGGCAAGATGGATGAAAAGATAGGTGATGATTGAGCATTGGTGGAATGAATTCCGGGGGAAACCGGAGAAGCCGTAGAAAACCCGTCTCGAGGCCATTTTGTCCACCACGAATACCAAATGCAGATCCCTTGGATCGAACCCGGGCCGTGTTGGTGATAGGCAAACTATCTAGACACTGGGCTATGGTGCAGCCCGCTGATTACTTAGTTGTGCAAAATCTGGTTAAAAATCAGCACATACTTTGCAGAATTTCACAGCCAGGGATAGCAGTATATCATTATATACAGTTCAATTTTGTTTTTTACAGTTTGTTTTAAGAGTAGTATTTTAACATGTGCTGTTCTCTCCTGTATGTTAGCCCCAGCAATTCCGAGCCTTATTGCGGAACTTGAACCACCAACGGGGCGGGGGTACCTTTTGACCACCACTGGTAACAAAATGTGTAAGAAAAGTTTCAAACAAATGTATCTTAAAATTGCGTATTACGTCTTGTCATGCTTATAAAGGTAATATTTAACATTGTTAACTTTTTTCATGAATCATATGTCGACGAGGCAGTACCTTATGACCACCTTGATATTTCATTGTTTCTCAAAAAGACCAACAATGAAAACGTTGAAACAATTACACACTTCAGTAGTAGGAACAGTGATTGACAATAATTATTAACAACATGCCTCTAATCAAACAGCTAAAAGACAGAATTTAAAAAATTACAGAAGGTGGGCATGAAGTAACCCCCTTGGGAATGCGAGGATTAAAGTAACGGTTTTTTTATTTATAGCCATTGGTTAAGTGAGTGAAAGTAAATGTATACCTTGATGCTGATAAGATAAAATGTCATCTTACTAAGTTCTAGTAGAAGCTATATAGAGCGACATTTAAAACGGTCTCCGCTGCTCCCCACCCACCCCCATTTTCCAATTTGTCTGAAGAGCGCTTATCTTAAAGAAGTCTGTCATTAGTTGCAGTGCGTGTCTGCTGAAGTGACAGAGGGTGGCAAGTTTAAATGAAGCGCATAACTAAGACAAGGAATCGCGCATGAACCCGTACCTCTATGCTCTGCTGGTAGCTGTAAATACCCTACGTGCTTAAATGAAGAACAAAAACGCGCAAAATGCAAGAAAAAGGACAATACCCGGGGAAAAGAGCGACAAACAGGGATTGGAAGGAAAAAAAATGAAATGAAGGAGGTGTGGGCGAAATGTGAGGAGGATAAATGAGGAAGGAAACTTCTGTCCAAATTTGCTAACCCTGAGGAAGCAGGAAAAATAATTGGAGAAAGAGGATAAAAAAAGAAAACCACCCCCTCTAACATCAATCTTATCCGTTTGCATCAAGGCGCGTCTTCCGCCTGTTTCTAGGCTGCACAAATGGTACTTATTAAACGCTTCTCTTCTCTCTTCCCTCCACGGGAAGCATCATCTTTCCTTAAAAAACTTTCTTGCTATATGTCGCCTTCCTATTAGTTTAGTTCCATCTGGATTCCTATAGACCTTTACTCTTATTCACAAAGTTAAAATGTGTAATAAAGAAAAGTAATGGAAAGCGATATTCAAAATTCAGAACAATAGACAGGAAAACAGATACATCCTAATAAAAGGCTTGGTGAATGCTGCTTTGACACATGAGATTTTCAAAGGATGCAGTTTATCCTGGAAATTTTACATATGATTTTTTCACACAGCAGAATTGTCCGAATATAGGCACAGGCAAGCAATGGTCACAAATGTTTATCTTAGGCTCCGTGAGGTAGAGATTCGCATACACCCAGATTCATAGGCTTTACCCGAAACGAACGTGAGCTTGAGTATTGTGACAAAGGGTTACTTTTCTATCACTTTATTTCCTTCTAAAATTTTACAACAAATGCGCAGTTTTCATCTCTCTGCTCTTCTCTGAACTCCTTATATACTGGAGATGACGTCACACGTATATTTCTAGAGTTACACACACATGCACCGGAAATGACGCAGCTAGAAGTCTCTAGAACCTCCTCGAAACCCCATTTGTTTCTGCCGCTTCGATTGTTGACAGTCACTAGACAGCAGTCGTGTGAGGCAGTCTGGCCTTTAACGCCTTTGACCACTCCCCGGCCCGGCGTGTGGTGTGAAGTTGCTTGACTCCGTTCTTTGTTGTACGTCGAGTCCAACGTCACAGCATTAAGACAGAACTAGCCATCCAGCCCAAACCGCTTGTCCAAAGCTATATATAGTGATATCATTGTGGCCCTACCTATGTACTCATATTTCTAAATGAGTCGTAATACGCGAGTGGAAAAATGTTTCAAGTTTGTCTTTTCATCAAGCTAGAATTCTGTCAGAGTAAGACAACACGTAACAACAAATGCCCCAGTCCAGAACGTGGAACGGATGGGATTGATCCACGATTCTGATCCGAACTCTGAGGGCCACTTCCACAGTTCAAGTTTAAGCCGAAACTATAGTAACCTAGGAACGCCGCATAAGCGAGGCTTAAGCTTTCACAACTATTTATGACTTTGCTGAGCTCCATAGTTGTGCGAGGGGTCTCGGGTTCGATTCCCGGCCGTGGAGTGGGAATTTTTCTCTAGTCAAGAGCCCTACCCTCCCAGAGTCTGGAAGTATTAATGAGTGTGTGAGTGTGTGTGTGTGAGAGAGAGAGAGAGAGAGAGAGAGAGAGAGAGAGAGGGGGGGAGAGGAAATCTAATGTACAGAAACCCCACACGCAAAACCCACTGTATTCGAGCTAACCCCATTGCCTAATGGCAATACGTTTCAAAAGGAAAGGCCGCCGATACAACTTGACAGAACTGTGATGTTGGTAACTCTCGTGTGAATTCCGATAGTTCGTTTGTGGTGGCGCTGTTCGTAAAAAAGTTGTTGTAGGTTATCCTGTATACGTGTATGTTATATGTTATGGATAATATGACAGTAAAATAACTTTCGAAACGTGCTCCAAACTTTACTTCTCAAGAAGTCAGCATTCTCCTAGAAGTTGTGAAGTAATATAAGCGTGACACAGAGTGCCAACAATTCGAAAATTACTATGGAGTAAAGAAAACCAGACGTGGGGGAAAATTGCGATATGAAGTGTGGATAAAGACGGTGTGAAACAATTTTGACAGTTCTGCATGCTGTAGATTTTGGGATATCAGAAAAATGTCCAGCTGCAATTAACATGCTTGCACTTTGCACATAATCACAACATCTAGATACGCATTGTTTCTGACAAGAGGGCTTTGTTACTCAAATATAAAGCAATACATTATACATCCTACGAGAATGGGTACCACAATGTACCTATACGATAGCGGTATGAAGTCTAACTGTAAGTTTTGTTTACCAGTCGGTTTGATATAGTGTGACATTGGTCGTACAACAATATACGGACGAGAAGGGGCATGGGCGGCCTGGAGCGGTTTTGTGTTAGCGTGGCCGTGGTGGCGCGATAACAACAAAAGGTGCCGAGAAGCTTCATGTTGATTCTAGCTGAGTCATTTAACACGTGTGCATGGAAAGATCTCGAAAAGTCATGTGGCATCGGCTTCAGTATAAACAAGACACAGA
The DNA here is from genome assembly GCA_030765045.1 of Tenodera sinensis. Lineage (NCBI taxonomy): Eukaryota > Metazoa > Arthropoda > Insecta > Mantodea > Mantidae > Tenodera > Tenodera sinensis. The sequence continues at coordinate 38,157,417 of CM060962.1, forward strand.
CAGCGCGGTTAATGAACAGTTTAGTTTTTGAGTCAGAGTTGAGTTGTTGTTTAGTTGTGTAAGTCGTCGTGTACGATTACTTTTTATTTACGAGAGCGAGTTGGCCAGCCTATCAGTGAGTATGTATGTGCCGTCGAGTGATTGTATCACAGTAGTCAAGCTATAGGAGAGAGAAAAACTGGAGAAAGACTAAGAAAGATTATCAGAAAAGCAATTGTGATAGCAGAAAGCACTATAAACTGTGTTAACAACGAGAAGAAAATTTGTATGTGTAATACAATTTAGGACTATAAAGTGACAGAAAAATAACTGGACTTTGGATTTTGCCGTTTTGGTACAATATAATTATGGCGTGAAAAATTGCTTGTAGTTGTCATCATTCTCACTTGCTTGTTTATTCGAAATCTCTCCTGGAATTCTCGGTCATTCCAAACGTAAGAATGGTTTGAAGGCAGTCTAAAACATTTTAGGTCGTCTTCTATTGTGCATGTGTTAGCTCACACCACAGTATCGTTCAGAACAGTGTGAGACAAGCAACGTGTAGGCTCAGCTTATCAATTGAACTACTTTTTGTAAAACTCCATGTAACTTAAGCCTCCCCTTTAGTCCAATTCAAAGCTGAGGCTTAGATGGTGAAGGGCTAAACTTTTGTAGAACGTTTGGTAAAGAAAGAAGGTATTTCAAACAGTTCCTGGTCATACCTTCGCTGGACTTAGAGTGTACAGCAATTTAAATCCTCAAAAGCTGCAAAATTAGGAACACCGAAGTGATATTTTAATCTGTTTGGTCAAAAAAATCGATTTTGAGATTTTTATTGCAAAATATGTACCATACCTTAAAGAATATATCTTGCGAAGTTTTAATCACTTAGCGAGGGGGAACACCTACTTATTATACCAAAATTTCCATCCTTTAATTTGTTACAACGTAAAAAGAGATACAATTTTTAAAAATCAACTCTGTTGTTCAACATCTGTTGGAGGAGATAAATGTTGACTATACCCAATAAAATAGCTATAACTTAATTAATATATCAGGAATGTAATTAGATATTAGAATGAAATTTGGTACGTACATTTCTTTAGTTGCTACTAATACCTGTGTAAAAAATTCTCTAACTTCAGTACCTACTTTATCAAATCACATTCTTCACTTCAATGTACCCTTAAGTCCAATTTGAAGCTTAGGCTTAGATGGTGAGGCACTAAGATTTTGCAGAAAGTTTGGTAAAAAAGAAAGTATTTCAAACAGTTCCCTCATACTTTTGCTGCACTTACAGTGTACAACAATTTACATCCTCAAAAGCTGTAAAATTATCATTGAAAATATGAATATATCATTTATTTATAAAATCATTAATCTTGCCCGTTAAATAACTGAGGTAACACACTTCACTCGCTCGAGAGTCGAGCACGAGACCTCGCTCGGCATGCACGTAGCTGCCTTACTATATATAAATATGTCAATCCACAATTTATACTCCAACATGAAAACGTCCCATCGTATGGTAAGGTCTACCCAAAGTCTGGAATATTGATGTCTTTCGCTGTACACTCATCGAAATTACTAATAATATAGATGTTATAGTACCGTCTTTTAATACAGTCGTAACTAGACAGGTGACGTTTGCACAACTGAAAATGTATACTGTGACAAGCAAATACTACATGTCAATTTGACTGTCCATCATTCAGGTTTCTAGATAGCTCAGTGGGAACGAGCTTGTGGTTCGTAAATAATCCGTCTGCAGTAAAGGTGGTTAGGATCACCTGTGTGTGCTAAGTTTATAGTACGTGTAGTAATATGCATAAATAATCAGGATTTAAGGGACACTGGGAGTGAAATTTTGGTCAAAATTGTCAAAAAGTCGAAAATTGTTTTTTTACCTTAAAATGTTCCTGGAACACCTGTGCATTTGTATCAGCTAACATTTTTCATATCCCCCACTCCATGTGGTCATTATGGCCCTTTCAAATAGTGCTCTTCCCTTAACGTACACAGCATGTTCCTATATAAAAGCCTGTTTTTTCTCAAAACTACATTTCTGCATATTCCAAAAGAAGGTCGCGCCTGAGTTTTGCTTCAAATTCAATGAAAATTTCCAAAAGTATTCATAAATAGCAGCTAAACAAAACTGTGATTCAATATTGATGTTATCATTAACATGAATTCCAAAAACGTTCTTTTTGTATCAAAAAAAATCAATAATTTTTAAGATTAAATTTTGTTTGTCATTAAAAAAAACATATACAGCATAATGAGCAAACGTATTTGAAATATCTCTTCATACAATTGTTGAGTATCAGTTCTACCAATAAAAATGAATTTTGAAAAGTCAATAGACACGAGCTCTATTTTGAAAGTGTGCCTATTAAATTCATAAAATAATTTATATATCCTAAACGAATTATCCAATTTTAATGAAATTTGGTGTACCTCCTATTATCATATAAATACAAACACAGTAAAAATTTCAGAAAAATCTATCAAGAAATGTGGAACTTTCAAATTTCACTCCCAGTGTCCCTTAAATTAATATTATGTCTCACAACGTTTTTCTCATTTTAATTTCCAGTTCATTATTATTTGCATTTAATATGTGATTTATCTTTAATGTGTCTTTATTGGTAGTCTACTGGTAGCTAACAATAATCTGTGCATCTTGATTGTGCAGCGCCCCTTACGGATGTAGGTGTGCCCATAATTTGTTGTAGCCTATTCCATCTCTAATTATAGAATTCTGTCAATTTCTCTTTAACTGATATTGACAATGGACTCATGATTAGTCAACCTTATCAGAGGTGTTTACTGAATTGTGTGGTTATGCACAATGGGATGGAAAAGTTTGTGAAATCGGCTGGAAATCCGGAATCCGTTCTCAGTAATCGAGTTGTACGTTTGTTAGTTGTACTAAGTGTGGAGTACCGAGAGAAGTGGCGCCGCGGCAACGTGTGCGACTCATTCGAGAGGTCCCGGGTTCAATCCTCGGTAACCGCGCACTCTGACATGGGTTTTTCTGTAGTTTCCGCTGTCACTTAGGCTAGATGGAGTGCTTACTTTCATACCGCGGTTTTCTTTCCATCATTTCCCTTAATTCCATTTCTTTATCATCTTCCAGGTGTGCCTTCAGGTGCGTGGTTTTGGCGGTGCCGGGCAGATGGCGCAGATGGTTGCACATGGTGATTGCTGTTCTCAGCGAATAAAGGAATGTAAATTAATTTCTAGACCTATTCGTACTCCTATTCATGAATTAGCACTTAAAGAAATTGATACATCTATGATTAATGTTCTTAAAAAGTGAATTTTGGTCGAATTACTGGGCATTAGGAAAGACTATTAACTCTATACAAGGAATAACATTACTATTCATATTCAACCTACCATTCTATTAAATAACCCAATTCACCTAATAAATTCAAAGATTCTTAAAGATGTTCCAAGCATACCTGAACAGATGAAATATAATGTTTCAATGTCTTGGTGGCCTTTGGGCGGTCATTGTTCTCCCCTGGGGGGGGGGGGGGGCGGTTGTGCGACACCGGACTCGCGGTGTGGTGGCTGCTCGGCGGGGCCTGGCACCGAGATGAAGAGATCTCAGCACTTGTTATGGACGTCCGCGCGTCTCTGTGGCCTGTCTGCCTCGATCCTATGGCAGCCTGTGGTTCCCTCGATCCATCCCTGCCTCCTAAGGGGTGTTAGTCACAATAGATCTGCATAGGTCGCGTTGCGCGAGGTGTCCCCATCCATGTATGCCCTATAATCACGGAGTACTTTGGGATCCTTAAAACGCCTTTCCTTTGAATTATGGGGTTTATTTTACCTAAACTAAAATCGTCAAGCTATAGCTGCTGATAAGTGAAGAAAATGGTCATGAAGTGTGAAGGGTGGCCTATCTTTCAAACATTGAAAAATATCCACTTTGGTATATTAGCTATTTTTTCTCTTCGTTTAACAGTTTTTCTACAAACCAATCACATAAGTTACCACCTGATGTATTTTGCATGGTCGTAACTGTGCCGCGAAATCAAAAACGCCTCTCAGATAGACTACACGTTTCGCTTCACACCTCAATACAGAAGGCATTCGGACTGACTTCCGACACAGCATCGTTGCACCCACGCTGCGTCACGCTTTCTGTGTCACGCCTATGGTAGTAACCAATGAGAAAACATTAATCTTAATAAGGAAAGTTATAAGTCTGAAAATCAAGCAAATGTTGATTTAACATTGTTCATTACCCTGTCCTAAATTACCAGCACAAATGTTTGCATGTATACTCCTAATGGCCTTCATATGCACTTCAAGCTAATTTTTAATTATTTTAGCCTCAAAACAATCTGCTAAATGAACGCAACATACTTATGACTAAGCACAGTTATCTGTAGGGTGCTGTTAAATAAAACGAAGCTTCAAAACTCACGAAATGAAACAGAATTAATTCTTGTAAATGATGCTATCGCTTGCAGCCAAAACACGTGATTCAATAAACACGGAGATATTTAATCTTCAATGGAAGAAAATTGACTTGAGCAGCCGTGCCCTTGAACAATCACTCTGTTTGATTGTTCATTTGGATTTTACAAAATTCGTGGAATTGGTATCAAAGTGGTCATGATCATGATGCGTGCGGAAAACCGGCTCAGAATTAGAAACTATTGATGAATGTCCAAATTTTCTCGGCACTAGCGACATATGATTGAATCACACAATAGTACTGAGCATAGAGTATGCATCTTGAATGCACCTTCGTAGGTATAAAACAGTGTTTACGTATTGTATACATTCCTGCACTACATCTCAGCAATTTATTTCTCTAAAAGAGCAATGTCACTCAAATCGTACATATTTTAAGACTCCTGATTCCCAAGTGACTTCATAGAGAAACTGCCGGCATTTGTATATCGCACCGTCAGCCAATTTTTCAATGTCACCATCCTTTTTTCCGTGAGTATCAAAAATAGAGTTTTGAGGTAGCAGATGTATTTTATGTATGCACTTTGCGTGCAAGTAAGTCCATATTACCTAATTTTAAAGTATTTTAGACATTCATTTATGTTAATGTAAAATGAGTGCAACTAAAAGTGTTCATATGAATAGTTAAATATGTAAGGAATATCTGCTAATAGCTAATGGGAAGAGAAATTCATGTGTGTTTACATATCACATGTTTCAAGGTAGGATTTTACCTCTGAAATACGGTAAACGGGTAACAGGAGCCTTCAAACTTTAACGATAATAATAATAATAATAATAATAATAATAATAATAATAATAATAATAATAATAATAATAATAATAATAATAATAATAATAATAATAATAATAATAATAATAATAATAATAATAATAATAATAATAATAATAATAATAATAATAATAATAATAATAATAATAATAATAATAATAATAATAATAATAATAATAATAATAATAATAATAATAATAATAATAATAATAATAATAATAATAATAATAATAATAATAATAATAATAATAATGAGAAGAAGAAGAAGAAGAAGAAGAAGAAGAAGAAGAAGAAGAAGAAGAAGAAGAAGAAGAAGAAGAAGAAGAAGAAGAAGAAGAAGAAGAAGAAGAAGAAGAATGTGGCAAACAACAATTTGATAACACCCATTTCCTGACATCAGTGTGACAAAATGACAAAATCCAGTCCTGTTACTTTTCTATAGGTTTATTATCTTCTAAAATACACAGTTTTCTCCTCTTCGTTAGCACACGTTACAGTCTTTCGACCTATCAGAACTCACAAATGTTTCTTCCATAACCTTGGTCAGTCCTTTCAGTGTCTTTCTTTACTTTATCGGTCTCTCATACACTCACTACAACAATGCAATCACTCGACGCCTTTCAGAATCTTCTTTATGACGAGCGAGGCATTTTCGAGACCATACGTACGCTCACAGCTGTATCGCACTGACTGACACATGTCTGTAACCGTAAACTCAATCACTGTTGTTTCCTGACTTCCTTATATCGAAGGAATTACGTCACATGGACATTCTGGAACTCCACAAACGCCGAGGGCGCAGCGGGATATTTCTCGAAGGCTCCGGAGAATACCCCTTTTGTGTAGCCGCTTCTATTGTTGTTAGTCACGTACGTCGTACACACAAGCACACCTGCGAGGCAACCCGACCTTGCTCGCTGGTCAGCCCGGCATGTAGTGTGAAGTAGCTTCAGTCCACCCGTCCTTTGTTTGTGCCAAGCTGGGCGTCACAAAGACAAAAATAATAATAGTAATAATAATTAATATTAATAAAGTAGTAATAGTAGTAGTAGCAGTAGTAGTTGCAGCAGTAGTAACCTTTTATATGAGTTATTTTGCTTTTTCACATATGCATGTTTACAACTCACAGAAAGATTAGACGTTTAAAACCATTGATTTGTCTGCTAACGAGGCAATTCAATCTTTATGTGGCACATGAACGCCTTCGTGTGTCAGTTTTTACAGCTTTTCTTACCATGTGAGAGCTTCTGTTAGGTATATCTGGGCTCGTGCTCGGACCGGTGTGACATGATTGCGATGTCTCGGTCGGTAAACTATGGCAGACGGAGTGAAGCGAAGCGAATATATCACTTCCACGCGACTAGCGCTGGGACGATCATTACTTCAATTATGGGCCATAAAAGCTTTGAGTATAAGTGCCATTAAATGTTTATGTGCTTTTTACCTCATCTCTTTTTCTTCTTGTTTGTGCATTAGAGTATGATGAATGGGCTGCTAGATATTTTTAGGAGCTTTGCTCCTATGCAACAACGATATTCGCGCTTCAGTTTAGCCTCAACAGTGATTCTTCGTGCCTGGATTGCTGTGCACAAAGGAAAGGGAAACGCCTAAATCTAGCGACAAAAAATAAAGTAAGGCCCGTCACACAGGCTGCATGGATAACTATTCTTATTCATTGGGACGTATTCACTTCGATAAACATATGGACCTGGGATATCACTCTAATACCTACCGCATATGTCTCCACTGTTGGCTTATGAATGTATCTATAGAGTGTCCAAAAATCGCTTTACATCTAGAGAGGACTGACATTAGACAACCTACTACAACAAACAGACCTTCAGCTCCGTCAACGAAGAAAAAATCACACTGCTTTTGCCCAATATTGAGGAATTCTTAATTCGCACAAGTTCACAATGCACCTTACTATAGCTGTTGATAATTTACTATCCATTTCATCCCTCCTCTTTGCATTCATTTTCGTTTGTTTATTCATATTGTAACAAAAACGACAAAATATAGTCCAATTACTTTCTCTCGCTTTATTATCCTTTTACTGACGTTAACATAGTCCACAGTCTTTCGTGATATTACAACTATTTTCCTCTCGTATCCTTGACTCAGTCCTTTCATTGTATTTCTTCACTTTCTCTGTCTCTCAAACACTAACACTGAAGATACAACCACTCAACACTCATAACTGCTTCGCTATCTTGCTTCACGACGTGAAGATACGCGCTGGTTGCACACATACACACTCAAAGAGCTGACTTGACCCCCCAACGACTCATGTCCGTAACTAACTACTGTCGTTCTGCTTCGCCTCCTTATATAGCGATGATGACGCAACACAGACATTTCTTGAACTTCTACAAACACGCCGACTGCCAGATACTTCTTGAACACTGAGAAACCCTTTGTATTGCCGCCCGATTGTTGTTAGCCACGTGCTTGCTCGCGTGAATAGTGTGGGGAAACTTGACCTTGAGCACCTTTGTTGTGCGCCGTGCCAATGAGGATGGGGCAGCTCAGCCCCGACCGGCCTTTGTTGTGTTGCCACTGCCGCCGCTGCCTTGGGCCGGTTACACAATATTTTCACTAAACTAGAAATCTATCTAAAACACTACAGCATGACAATTTTGGGAAAGCGATTACTTTTAAAGAATGCTTAGAGAATAAAGAATTACAGACCATATTTGTACACACAATATTTGAATTTTGGAATAAAATCATCCACTTACAACTTATTACCCCAGGACGGTAAGGGAACACATGTAAACGATTATGCTATAATGAAATTAAGGTCTGGTAAAAGTTGATTGCTTGGATTAATAGTGCTTCTGATGATTTAGTGAAGTGTTGCACATCATTTTTGATCAACTATACACAGTCAAAATTTGCGTATTTTCGCTTCTATAGAAATGTCGTTTAAAACTAAACTAATATATACAGAGTGTTGGGGATATGAGTGTACAGATTTCGCATACTGGTAGATTCAAGTATGACGGATAAAAATGTACGGTAACAAATCCACCTATTGCGACTAGTTTTAGCACCAAATGGAACAGGCATGAATAACACATATTATGAAGTTCTAATGCTTCTCTTTGCTAATTGCAGAAGTAAACCATGAAGGAGTGCTGACACATTGGCGATCAAACATTCGATTAATTCTATTTTTTTCGTATATTCAGCTTTACTTTAAGAAGTCGCCTGAGGTCTACACTTGCTTGTATCTTGGGCAATGACCCGCAGTCTGTAGCCAAAGCTCTGTTGTTCGTCGCCGAAATTGCCTTCCATAAGTAAGTTTGACTTTTATTTTAATTTTAGGTAGTTTTCAAATGTTTAAGCTTTGTTATTGATCTTTTAGTCTTTTCTTCTTTCACGTTTTACTGATTAAAGTTTTAGTCTTTTAACCTTATTTTTTAGTTTTCGTGGTTTTAACGCTGCGAATTTGTGCTTTTAGATAAGGTGTGACTTAGGGCCCAAATGACCGAGCTGTCGATGGGCCCTTAAACCCCACTCACCCACTGACTCACTCGCTCACTCACTTAAGAAGTTGTTAAAATCTCCGCACTCATAACCCTAACATTTGTATAATGACATATTGATCACAGTTTCGCTCCTCCTCCGTTGCCCCTCCCCCCCTCCGGACACCTAGCCGGACTTCGGACCCTCAAGTCCCCCTCGAAGGTGCATTGGCAACATGTGCGAGGTCCGGTCGATCAGCTATCTGTCACTACAGTAAACATGGTGCATCACCTATCTGTACATGAACGTGTGTTTATTTGCAAAGTTTACTTTAAACACAAGTCTGCTTGCCATGTTCACAGGGAGTTTGTTAAAAGGTTTCCAAACTCTGCAGCACCTGCAAGAAAACTATACATGCAATCGTGAATAAATTTGAAGCTCCGGGCTCTGTGTTAGAAGCATTCTAAGAGAAGGCCAGTTTTAACAGAAACTAAACTAGATGAAATTGGTACCAGTTTAGAGCGATTGCTTGAAAATCGCCAAACAAATTAGCCCAACAAACAGGTTTATCTCCGTCTTATGCGAGAAATGCTACATGTCCGTTAAAACTAAAACCCTATGGCTATACCCGAGTGCAGGCGTTGAAACAAAATGATCCCTGTTAGCGAGTGAATTACTGCAATTGGTTTTCCGATCTGTAGGAAGTGGTGCCATTGATCCACAGCTTTGCTTTTCTCCGATGAACCTTGTTTCACCTAAATGGATGCGTGAACATTCACAACAGTCGATATTGAGCTTAAAAAACTGTGCTATTGCACGAAACGCGTCGCAATGACCTGAAAATTGGAATGTGGCGTGCGATAAGTGCTAGAAAAATAGTATCCGTTTCCCGTAATGAAACAATTAATATAGGGTCGTATTCTAAGACAATTTTTGATTGCCTGACACAGCATATATGGCTACGGAATAATTAAATGAAATAAGAAAGGTGTTTCATGATATAATTATAAGTGTTTATTTGTCGCTCCCTCGTTCCCATGAGCCGACTAGCTGCGTTTTTTTTATTTGTGGGTTCCTTGAAAGACAAGAAACCTCATACATTACAGGAACCTAGTAATAAAATCATGCAAGAAGTAACAAGAATTTTTGCTGCTGATTTAAGGCGAGTGAGCGAGGAAAAAAATTAAGAGATATGTTGTCTGTTTAAGAGCAGACATCTATTGTAGTGCGCCTTTGCCAGCGACATTTCGCCGGTGAATCTTGGTCCTCTGGCGCAGTGGAGGGAGTCCGCCAATGGGTTACCATATGTTTTAATGATCCTATACATACTCAATATTGCATTATACATATGGTTACATGGATGGTCAATAAATAAAGCTCAAGAGGGAATATCTGAGGCGAAAGAACTGAGGTGTGAGTGAAAGGTACAAACATGCAAAGTCAGACGATAAAAATGTTTAGAGTTTCCCCTTCATAAGGAGGTTAAAGCACTACACATACTTCTTCCATAGCAAGTAGTAGACCTGTTACGAGGCTAACTGGGGCTGTTCTATTCACCTTCTTTGTGGTCGTCCTAAGTCTCTTCGTCCGTGTGGTTTGTACAGTAATGTTTGCCTAGGAAATCTCGAACGTTCCATTCTTTGCACGTGATGTCTCCACTGTCGCTGATACATCTCCTAGTCGATCTGTTCTTGTTAAACCCAATCTTAGAAATCTCATCTGTCCAGCCTCCAGTCTTAATTTTTCACGATTACCTGTTACCCATGTTTCACATCTGTATGTCAATGCCGGTTTTGATATTATCCTGTACATTCTCAGTTTTGGTGGCGCCGTGACCGAGTGGTTAGACCGCTCGCCTAACAGCTAGACGGCCCGGGTTCGACCCGCATGTGGTATTCGTGATGGACCAAGCGACCTCTGGGTGGGTTTTCCCCGGGTTCTCCGGTTTCCCCCACCACTTATTCCACCAATTGCTCCATTATCACCTTTCCATTCATCGATTTCGCCTGCATTTCATATCATACTCTTCCTCACTCTCATACCTGGTGCTGGGCTGACCACCCGCTTCCAGGTCTTCATTCTGTCCGGTCCATAGGTTTCTCTGCTGCCTGACAGGCGTCTGACTGGCACTGGCTAATAAGTTCTAGGGGGTGTAAGTCTTACATAAGGGAGGGTAATAAGTTAAAGAAGAAGGACAATCTTAGCTTTAATTTCCTCCCTCATGTTCTTGCCAAAAGGTCTCCTTATGCAACCACTGAGCTTATTATATTTTTCAATGTTCTCTTTATTTCCACACTCCTTCCAATGACTGATATTTTGCTGCATAGGTATCTGAATGTTGTCACTTGTTCTATTGGTTTTCCCTCTGTAACTATTTTCGCT